>RCUC01130080.1:0-31732 GCA_003697995.1 Taxidea taxus jeffersonii | reverse complement strand
AAAAAAAAAAGCGCGATGGTTTAAAGCTGATTTAATCATCCGTGCATATGATACTTTTCCTGTTAAACGAAGTAGGGGGTTGTGCGGGTTTGGTTTTGTTTCATCTTGGTGGTTTTTATCTTCCTCACTATAGGACAGCTCAGAGTCGTAAGAGTTGAGATTCTCGGGCCAGAGTTTGTGAGACCAAAGTGTATGTGAGCCACAGGCTTCTTGGAAGGAAGGTGCTGACTCAGGTTATCTCCTTCTGTATCATCTACTAAAGCTCCAGGATGTAAGTGTTTGTGATGTTGATTATGATAATGGACACACGTTAAAGTTAGCTCAGAAATTAAGGTCTGTTAGCAAAACTGCTCTTCATCATTTATCCTCCCTTCTTGAGAAATTTTTCTACACTGTGGACTGTTTATGCCACTCTGCGTGCCCAGTTAATGGTGTCACGATCCCTTCTGATCATTTTAATTATGTTTCCCTGAGATGGTACCAAATCCGGCGATATCTTGCTAAAATTTTCCTCCCGTTAGCTTAATCAGTGGCTTCCTTTGCACCCTCAAACTCCATTAAACAATTCGTTCCTCAGAAATATGTTAAAAGACATTTTAAAAATTCTAGATTTCAGCACAGTGCGCAAGATGGTTTATAAAGCAACATCTGTATGAACTTGGCCATAGGCAAGTTTCCTCAAAGAGCGAAGGCGTCTTGTCTTAAGTAATATTAAGCATTTACTAAAATTTGTAGGTGCTTTGTGGGATAGACCTTGTAGTGTTCTTCCTTGGCACAGTGTGTGGTCCCTCAGTGTGCGTAAACAAGTGATTGGAACATAAACCCCTTGACTCGGTGATGAAACCATTTGGTCATGAAAAAGTAGATGAAGGACTGAGGATATTGAAAGTAGGATGATCTAAAGAATGTCACTAAAGTTAGAGGTAGAAGAATTCCATCTTAACATGTAAGGTGATAGGGAAGAACATAAATTAGAGCCTCAGTTGGAAAAAAAAATACCATGACATTTAATTTTCACAGTTACTCTCTGAGGTGTCAGTCCCATTACTCAGATGGCACAACGGAGTCTCACAGAAGTGAAGACAAATTACTTTCCCAGGCTCAGAGCACTGATGTAACGAACCAGCACTTGAAACCGGGTCGGTATCACTGCAGAGTTTCTCAGTGAAACCTGCCTGCATGTACTCTGTGGCCTGTATAAACACAAAGATGAAATATTAAGGAAGGAAAGCCTTTCCCTCTCCTTTCTCTTCTCCCATGTCCTATTTGTATGTTCCTCTCATTACTGCTCGTTGCCCGTTCTTTTCCCGTCATCATCCTTACTTGCCCCAGAGTCATTACAAATAAATAAGTGTAAGGAAGAGGTGTGCTTACAGAGCAAGTGCATCTCCAAGACAACTCCTTAAGCCTCCAGTATTAACAAGGTCTAGAGCTCTCACTGTTCACAGAACTGGAAAAAACGGGCAGCTGGTGAGAGGACTCGCAGATCTGCAGGTTAGAGTTGACTGACTAACTGGCAATTTTGTAAGCCCAGCCATAGGCCAGATTCCCATCTGCTAAACTCTCTACCGCCCTTCTCCCAAGCTATATTATTTTCTTCTTTAAACCTTTGACAGACTGTAATAATGCTGGATTCATAAGCCTTGAGTAACAAATGTCATCATAAGATGTCTACATATTTTTAAGGGGAATCTTAGAAAAGCTTTTTCCAACGTGTACCTCTTTAAGTAGCAACAGGGCCAGAATCCAAAGGAGTAAAAAATAATTTTTAAGTAAGGTCCTTATATGACTTCTGGTTTATATAACCATCAAAATATTGTTCCTGAGTGTCAGAAGTCCTTCTGGTCTGTGTCTGAAGCCACTACGAGATGCATGGCATCCAGGAAGTAAATACTCAAGTGGCTGAGACATAATAAAGTGAATACCTGGGTTTTATCAATGAGTCATTGAATTATTATAAATATTGAGAAGGTATCATGTTCCAAAGACCATCTTTAAAAAATGTGTGTTGTCAATTGTATTGAAAGTTAAAGGGGATTCTTACATATGATGACTTATTTTTATCTTACCTGTACTGTAAATTTGGCATGTACTATCTAATGACCCTTCCTTCCCCATACTCCATTTCTCCTTACCCCGAACCGCATCATTGTTTGTTTTTTTAACCCAGAGGCTAAGGAGTAAGCTAGTACCACCTTAATTCTTATTGTGCCAGTCCCAGAAATTGTTTTTAATTTTTATTCCTGAAGCTAGATGTACAGTCCACTTCCTTCCCCCCTACCCTTTTCCTTTCTGGTTCCTAAATTATGGTTCATCCTGAGAATCTTATGCCAGGTAGGTTTGTCAACTAGGAAAAATGGGCATCAAATGGCAAAGGAGGTTTGTGACCTACTGCCCTTAGTACAGACACGTCAGCAGACCTAAGTTAATATAGCAGCCATACTCAATCATATGTTTCACTAACTAATCATCAAAGGCATATGTCAATGGTATCTAACTCCAGACTTTGCAAGATAGCTTTATGTACTGATAAGAAAGCATTAAGTTTTCATCACAAAGTCTCCATCCAGAGACTAAATGTGAAAAGGAAGCTTTGGAAAGATGCAAATAAATGAGTTAATTATTTGCAAATATGACAGAGGCTTGATATTCTTCATATATAAAGAGTTCTTACAAATCAATAAAAAAAGAGACACAAGAGAAAAATGTAAAGTTTATAAAAGGTGACATGGCTAACTAATAACCATGAAAAAATGTTCAGCATTATTAATGATCAATGTCTTTGTAATAAAACAGCAGTGTAGCATCTTATTTCATTTCTTATATTGGCAAAGATTTTAAAAGCTTATTAACGTTACTGTCATATACTTCTGGTGGGAGTATTTCCTGGTCAACAGTTCAAGGAATGTAGCTTAGCAGTATATGTTTTAAGTTTTGTTTAAGTATATGTCATTTGGTTTTGAAATTTATATTTGAAATTCTAAGTAAACAATTTGGAAAGGTTTTCGTGTATGTGTGTGTATATACAATAACATTTTATCAGTATCATTTGTAATATCAAAAAAAACCTTCAATGGCCAGCAATAGGAGATTGCTTAAAGTATGAAGTTGAACATCCCATAATCATTGAAGGTACTGATTAGAGCTCTATGATCTCTAATAATTATTGATGGAATTTATGATAGACTAAGTAGAAAAATAGGTTATAGAAGAACACAGGTAGTATGTTCCTATTTAATATATATGCAGTATATATTTGAACAGGAAGCATCTGAAAGGGAACACCCAAAGTTATAACCATATATATTTATGGATAAAGAGAGTTGGGAGGTTTTATTTTTTTATTTTATCTTTTGATTTCTCTGATGACTCCAAGTCTTTTAGAATGATGAGCTCGTACTGTTCATATATGTAAGCAGTGAAGAAAAAGCCATGGAGCACTGGAATCAGATGATTTAATCAATTCCCATCACCTCAGAAAATTTCTGCCAAGCAAATATTTGTCTTAGCAGTAAGGGCCAAAGAATACAGACTTACCGAGTGTAGTGGTAGTTTAAGTAACATGCTTACCATAGCCAGACTGGTCACCAAGATGAAATCAATCGATAAATAGGGAGTAAGAAGTGGAAAAATTTGATAGAAAAACCCAGTTTGAAAGAGAAATTGAGAGTAAAAAACTCAAGTTGTGTCTAAAAGCAAAGGATTTTTGTTGAACGCCATATCACATATCATTAACCTTTGCAACTTATATGTTATCTTATATGACACCTCAGGTATAGTAATAGGGTGATTTATGCAGACTTTATAAATATCCAGGGGCTTTTTACAAAACTAAGTTGGATTATATTTTAGAATATTTGTTCTTTTGTAAATTATTTTTAATATAAATAATTTGGGTACATAGTTAAAAATTCAGTAGTGCTGAAAAATCTGTCATGAAGAATGGTAATGACTCACCTCACCCCCCCATGCCCAGAAGCAGATACTCTTAACACATCTAGCTATTTATTTGGAGGTTAAAACTATGTGACTAGATCATATCCATTATTTCTTAATTTATCAGTTTTAGGTATTACCTGTTCACATCTTATGACATGAGGACACATTCCTCTGACAGTTTGTCCACTTATTTTTTTTCTCCATTCTTCCCAACATAGTTACAGCACTATTTGAATTTAGTCATTCGGTACATATTGTTAATTTAGAACCACAAATTGTATGCTGATGACATGTATTATCCCATACAGCTCCTTTTTCTTTTCTTCTTTTGCTCGGGTGTATTCTCAGAGTCCTAAAATTCAGTGCAGGGAAGTAAATTCCTTGAGTACTTACTATCTGAACATTTCCTTTTCTCTGCCTTCATATTCATGAACATAACACAGCTCTTGTAGAATTTTTGGTTGAAAGTCATTTGCTCTCAGAATGGGGATGACCTTGCTGCATTGTCTTCTATCCAGCCATTGCTGTTGAGACCTCCAGTGCTATTCTCATTCTTCTTTGATCAGATTCCATTTCAACCCCACCCCATTCTTACTAGAAGCTTCTAGAATGGTAACTTTGTCCCTGGATTTATGACATTTTGTGATAATGTGCTCTGTGTGTGTGTGTGTGTTCATGTGTTTCATTCACTGTGCCTTATACTCACTCTGTCGGTCTTTTATTTATTTATTTTTAATAAAGATTTTTTTAAAATTTATTTGACAGATAGAGATCACAAGTAGGCAGAAAGGCAGGCAGAGAGAGAGAGAGGAGGAAGCAGGCTCCCCGCTGAGCAGAGAGCCTGATACGGGGCTCCATCCCAGGAACATGACCTAAGCTGAAGGCAGAGGCTTTTAACCCACTGAGCCACCCAGGTGCCCCTCTGTCGATCTTTTAAATTTGGAGACTCTGTTACGATGAATTTCCTTAGGATCTTTCTTTGGGAATTTCCCACCTTCCATTTCAGTTTTCTCTTTTAAGCCCTCTTTTTCTGTGGCTACTAAATCCCTTTTGTTGATTTTCCAATCTTCTCTGTTCTCTCACATTTTCTCCCTTCAAGTTTTTTTGCTCTACATTCTCAGAAATTTCTCAGCTTTTGTTTCTAATCTTTCTATTGAATTTTCTGTTATTTTGGCTTCATACTTTCAATTTCCAAGAGCTCGTTCATATTTTTTTGCTTATTTATCATAGCACACTGGTTCTGTATTTGGATGTAGTGTCTTAATTCTTTGAATATAAAAATGTCTGGTTCATTTTAATTTGTTCTGTTCCCTGCATTATCCATTAATTTGGGCGTCTTTTGTTCATGTTAAGATTTTTTTTTTTTCAGGTGAAATTTGATGATTCATACGTGTTAAATCGTGAGGCACCGAAAGACTCAATGTAAACTCTGTGGGCTGGGTGTCATGCACTGAATGTTTTCCTTCCAGATTCTTCTGTTGAAATCCTAATCCCCGATATGGGGTTTGGAGGTGCAGCTTCTGGGAGGAAGTCAGGAGCCATGGGACCTCTGAATCTGTTCTCTTCCTTGTGAGAAAACAGTGAGAACACAGTCATCTGCCAACCAGGAAGTAGACTCTCATCAGACACTTGGATCTTGGACTTCAAACCTCCTAAGACATAGATATCTGTTGTTTAAGCCACTCAGTCTGTGGTATGTTTGATAGAGCAGCCCAAACTGCCTAAGAGATATGGGTTGGTGGTTTTAACTTTCTGTTTTATGATTGGATGAAAGTCACCTTCTCTTTCTTTCTTTTTGCATATGTCCAAATGAACATATTTTAGCTAAAACTGGTTCATTTCTCTTTAAAAGGATCTTCTGCTCTCTTGTCTTACGGGTATATAGCCCAGCTGCTAATGTTTCTGTGCCAAGATTGAGAAAGAAGCTTATGAATCCCACCGGTCTTTAGAGCTCCCATCCGTTTTAGCTTTGACACCCCATCTCACCTCTGTCTTCCATCATGTCTGATGCCCAAAGTCTTCCCCATTCTCTTTCTCTAGAGAATATGCCTTTAGTTTCCTGATGAGGGTGGGAGCTGGGGAGAGTGTGTACCGTCGGCTGCTGGGAATCTTTCCACGGGGTGGGGTGCGGCCCGACTGGTTATGCATTTAGACTTGTAGCTCATTTTCCAGTGTTCTGTCCCAAATGTCTTCTCCATTTATCTTGCCTGGGTCTTCCCAGTCTTTATCTTCCCTTGGGTAAGGACTGAATCAACTTTCTTCTCTTTGCCTCAGTGGGTTCAGTGGCAGACTCTGCCCCTCACTTACTCCTCTTCAGTTTCACTGGCTTTTTGCTGTTTTTTTTTTTTTATTCATTCCTTTATTCATTTTTCTATAAAATGTCTGGTCTGCTCTAAGCCAGATGCTGTTAGTAGGCACTAGGGATATAACAGTGAACAAAATAGTAAAAAATCTGACTTTTGGAGCTTACCTAGAGAAGGAAATAATTTTGAACAGTGTTAAAATGAATTTCTAGGCCCAAGGAAGAGGGAGCTGCTCCCATTTGGGGTGCCCCTTTGCTGTTTCTTATATAAATTAGGCCTACTCCTACCTCAGGGCCTTTGCATTTCCTGTCTCCACTGCCTAGAATGTATTTACTACATTTACACTACCTCAACAAGCTGTCCTCAAATATCAAGAACTTGTATTACTTGAAGGTTATAGATTGGCAATGGCTCTCCTGGGCTCAGCTCTACACACTTCGTTTTAAGATCTGGGCAATCTGTCTAGGGTATACGGTTTATGGTAAAGGGCAAAAACGCAAGGGAGGACAGAGCCAAAATTGGCAGGTGCGTTCAGAGCTTCTGCTCAGATGTGACATGTCTCACATAAGTTCATATTCTAGGTCAAAGCAACTGACATAGACCCCAGATCAGTATATCAGGGAAATGTGATGAGGCCAGGAGGGAAGATATAATTGTGAACAGATAATTTAATCTGCTACATTCCAGATAGCAACACGACTCATGCCCTCACTTCTTTCCAGGCTTCATCTAAATAGCATCATCTCTGTGATGCCTTCTCTGACTCTTATCGAAAATTTTATTATTCTCCCATTTGCTCTTACCCTTCCCTGACTTTCTTTCCTCTGCGGCACTTCATACCATCCAACATACTCTGTAATTTGCATATTTTGTTTCAGTTGACTTCCCCAGCTAGAATATCTCTATGAGGGTAGAAATTTTCTCTTTCGTTCCTCACTGTTTGCTCAGTGCCCAAAACCATGCCTGACACACAGAAAGAACTCAAAAGTGCTACCAATATCTAGAAACCCCTTCTTTGGAGCTCCTGGATCCTTTGAAATCTTTTACCAAATCTCAACAGTTTGTTGACAAAACTCTTCCACTGGTTTCTCTGCCTCCATTCTCTTTGACTTTGTGATTTATGCGTGCATTTTTATTTTAAAGGAGATAAATACCTTTCTCCCCCCTTTTTATCAAATTAGCCACCCTTAGCTAGAAATCTGACTTCTTAAATATTGATTAAATAAAGAAAAGACTACTTGATTCAACATTCTAGGCTTCATACAAACTGACTTCCAGTTACAGATTTGATTGGGATGTTTTCTTAAGGTAAAGGTAACATAGACTCCTGTCCACTCTAAATACTAGAGGAAATTAACTGCCTGACTTAATAACTATGACAAGATAAGGTTTGGTTCTGATGCCACTCCCTGGGAATAGGTGATTCCTGCCTGTCCTTCATTTCAAAAAGCCACGTAATGGTCCCCTTGCTGGAAAGTGAATCAGTCCTTGCATGGGGGTGAATGAAGGGGCCTGTGTGCGATCAAGAGCACTTTTATACTGAACACATATGACATTTGTAATCTCCATTTCAAGGACCCATTTGCTATTTTTGGCATGCTTCTAACCTTATAAATGCAAAAGCACCCCCCACTCCTTGTAGCGCTACAAGCTACAAGCCTGTGTGTCAGGTACCATCATTTCCCATCAGTGATTCGTCATTGCTTCCGACGGCATTTCAGTGCATCCTACGTGCACTGTTTCCTGCCCCCCGACCCCCACCGCTTGTGATGTCCCCAGCCTGGGCCCCTGTACAACAAATACTTGGGTATCAAGCTGTTAAATATTCTTTTCCGATTCAGTCTAGTGATACTGTGATGGTGATCTTACTCCCTTTATTCATATGTGAGACTGATGAAACTTGTTTCTTTATGACACCTGTTTGTTGACTGTCAAGGAAGCCATAAACGTATACCAATATCATCAATATCGATCGAAACATTTTGAAACTCCTCCTGTAGAAATACCTTTAGAGACAGCTCACAAGTCACATTTAAAAAGTAATGTTATCATGTATCAGCCTCTTATTTCTAATAGGCAATGTTAACTCCATATGAACATCTACATTCTCTAGCATTTTTGTACTCCGAATAATGTGTTTATTCCCCAAAATAAAATCCATTCTGCAAAAATGAAAATCTGTATCACACCTAAAATTGTGTGATATAATTCTCTGAATTGCCCGATAGCACCCCAAAGTGCTTACTTTGAAGGGAAAATCCTTATTTAAATGCCTAAATTATTATATGGTTTTTTCTTAAATCTATTTACTTTATTTCTGTGCCTCTTATTACCTCTTCTCCTTTTATTTTTATACTCCAAATCTGACTCTCATTTCCCCATGACATTATCACGGACTCTACATAAATCATTCCTTTGGCCTTGTCGTCTTGTGCGTACTGAAACATACCTTACATGACAAGGTAGAAGGAGACAGATTTCGTATTTCTTCTTATTAAACCAAAGCATTAAATTTCTCTAAGGGAAAGTAGATGTTGATTATGAAATAAACTCAAAAGATGATGCTTCACATAGTAAAATCCCAGAATGTTATAAGTGGAAAGGGCTGGAGATAATTACTAATGAAGAGAAATACAACAGTCTGGCCTAGAAAGGAGCAGATTTTACTAAAACCTCAGGAAGACAGAGCCCCAGAAAAGTTCTGATTGAGCATTATCATGATGCATGTTGTTTACATTCCATTAGCTGGACCCGTAAGATCCTGAAACCACACGGACTGGTACCCGTCAAGGCCCTTCTGTTGTTTCGGTTTTTGTTTTTAGGTACCTGTGATATTTGAAACATATTCCATATTTAGAGATAATACAGTAATGTTGAAAGAGTGCATGTTTGGGAATTGGAAAACCTGAAGCTTAATCTTCGCCTTCAGCTAAATATCTCCATCTGTAAAATGGGTGCATGAACATCTAAATGACAGAGTAAAATGATAATAGTGGACAACAGTGTGTGGGAAGAGTAAAAAAATTGACACACTGGCCTGGTACAAGGTGGATGCTTAAAAAACAGTCTGTTGGCATTTCCTTTCGGCCTTCTTAATTATGTAATAATATT
The DNA here is from genome assembly GCA_003697995.1 of Taxidea taxus jeffersonii. Taxonomy (NCBI): domain Eukaryota; kingdom Metazoa; phylum Chordata; class Mammalia; order Carnivora; family Mustelidae; genus Taxidea; species Taxidea taxus. Next base: position 22,379 of record RCUC01130080.1, on the reverse strand, counting down.
TGTGTGGAATGTGTGCATGTGTGTGTGCGTGGTAGGATTTATACATCTCTATCTTACATGCCGTGCGAAAGTGAAAAGTGATCATGCCTGCTCTCAAGTATTTCCAATATTTTACATTCTGGTTGTGCTACAACATAAGTACATATACTCCAAGTGTATTTATAAAGTAGGTTTTATTAAATGAGCTAAGAGATTTGTACACAAAAGACTACAGTAAAAGAATCATCAGGGTTGAAGGAGGTGAGTTTGGACCGGATACCGAACCTTCCATGGAAGAAGCCCATGTCGTCTTTTTGAACTTCCTTACCTGTGCTTGAAAGTACTTTGCCAGTTAGTTCATTGATTGTTCCTGTCTTAGGGATGGCTGGCCTTTATTGCCCCAGTCATAGTGAAAATGGGCTGGTTAAGTTTATCTGTGTTTAATCTTCATAGGCAAATACTTTGGAACATCTTATCTGTCATATTCATGACAAAACCTCTTTTGAAGTCAGGTTGCATATTGCAAAAAGTAGAGCTCTAAAGTAGGTCACAGTCCTTAGAGACACACTGGAATCAACATCTGAAATTGAAAAGCTATTCTCCATTCGTATTAAGTTTTTAGGTTACCATCAAGAAAAAAACACACTAAAATGCAATGAAATAAAGGAGGACTGACTTATTCAAAATGTAAAGACTGTAGAATTATGCTAACATTTTTCTTGTGTCCTTTTTCCCTCTTCTGTCACTATGTCTAAAAATTGATATATTATATAGCATTGGGTCTCAAGATCTCGGAGAAATTGATCAGCTCTGCTGTCTTCTTTTTTCCTTCTCATCCAGGTACTCTTGCTCTTGTGCCTTTTCTCTGTCCCAGAAACTCATTGCCAAGTGTCTTTAAAAATCAGTTACTGTGGACTTACATGTTTAAGAACAGAATCAAGTCCCCAGTTTGATTTTTCAGGGGTCAGTATTTCCTAGGTAATTGTACCAGTTTTTTCTATAAATCAATGTGTAAGGGCTGGATTTTCTTCATTCAGTCTTGTCCAGAAAGCTGCTGAAGCATGATGCTGAAGGAAAATGTATTTCCGTGGAAGGGAGAACAGGATAAATTACCAATGCTGTACCCTTTTTATGGGAGACGTTTTGAAAACGGAAGTTTATAAATTTCAGTTTGGGGAAGGAGACACTTTGCAAAATATTTAATCAAGTATCTGAGAAATTCTCACTTTTGAAATGTAGTTCTTCCAAACCCATTTCTTTAAATGTCTTCTGTGTAGTTATTGTCTTCTCCTTTGGCAGATGATGGCAAATAGAAACATGAGAAACTTATCATGGAAGCATATTGCCTTAATAGTCATATCTTCATGTTACCTTCTTATATATTTTGCACTGATTATTTCATATGCCTCGGTTGTAAATAGAATTTTTGTCCTAAACTCCCATTTGGTCACAGACACAGTGCTTCCCTGTGTCCTGGAGTGGATGGTTTTTTGACAACTGTGTGGTTAATACTGTGGGTTCTGGTGTCGGGTTTCCTGTGGTGAAACCCTGGATCAGACACGCAGTAGCTGATTGCTCTGAAGCAGTTTATTGAACCTCACGAGGCTTTAGTTTTCTCTGTGTAAAATGGGGGCTAATATACTTCCTTCCCCAAGACCTTATGCGGACACACCATTGTATGTGTTATTGACAATGCCCGGCTCTCGGTAAATGTACAACACATGTTAGTCATTAGTACTGTTGGGGTTGCTGATGGCTTTGAAGGGCTGGCTTGCATTTTCTCAGTTATGAATAATTTGTAGAGTAGCTCCTATGGACTTTGGTTTCAGATATTTACAAGGAAATGGTTTCTTGCGTTTGAGATTTTCATAGTATATCTCTTTCCTTCAAATAACTCTTTCTGAAAGTTTGCTCATTGTGACTGTAAAGGTATAAATCTCATTCAGCCAGTGAGACCAATAATACGATATTCACAAATTAGGCGTAGCAACCTGAACCCCGATCTGCTGTCAATGATGACTGAAAGTCCACTTTGTAAATATTGCCACTATGATTATTATTTCGACTTCATTTATCTTTTTTTTCTAACAAATCAGTACAGTTTACTTTCATATATCACAAAGTCGAATAATAAATGATCCTATGGGATCCTTTTCCTCTAACAGATTGTCCAACAGTATATTCGGATACACTGTATCTTGCAGGACTGTATGCTGACCGTATACAATTAGTCAGACTTCGTGCAGGTGAATAAGAAATGATGAAACCGGGTCCTTTCTTCTTTTCTTTGAATCAAAGTGACAACCTAACTTAGACTTTCAATTAAGCTTTCCAGCTTCCTGCCTGTGTTCTTGTATTGGTTTCTTAGGTGGGAACATTTTCTCTGCATGGACAGAAACAGTTGATAAACTCAGCTCCAACAGAGAAATAAATTACATGCCAGCTATAATGAGACATCAACGCCTAGTAAATTTTCTTTTGCTTGTAAAAATGTGGCAGGATGAAGTAAGAGTCAATAATTATTTATTGTTAATTCCCTAACGTTGCCTTCTGATGCACATGTAAATTGTGATGTGACTCAATTAGACAGAATTGCCAGTTATTTAACATACTCACTCTGCTGCACATGGATGAAAATGACTGTGATCATCTGGCGGGATCCTTTGTGTTGTAGTAAAGCATGTAGGCGCCCATCCTGCAGTCCGGCACAAATGTATCTCTCCCTGAATTTAATGAAAATTACCTTCGCTGGCAGTGAGCCCCACACACTTGGAGGGAGAGTCACTCTCTCCTCAGGTGCGTTTATCTCCGTTTCAGTGGTTCCCCCCTCCTTTTTTTGTTTGTAATTTCTAGTTAGAGATTCTCATGGGAGGTCCGACGTCTGTTTTAAGCAGTTTTGCCTTTCTTAACAAGAACACCATAACAAGCACTGTAAGAATATAGGATACCTTGTATAACATAACATCACAATAATGTACTAAGCATTGATATTTCTTTATTAATCATCCTTCTTGCACATTTATGTGATGCTCCAGTAATAACACACAAACTAGCCTTATAAATAATGATTCCATTTTCTAAGATAGTTGAGGAAACTACTACATAGAGTTTTATTTGCACTTGTAGAATTCATCTCAATACTGTTGTCAGAAGACACTGAATATTTCTCATGAACAAATACCATGTATATGATCAAGGAGAGAATTAAATCCACCAGGGGAGAGAAAATGAAAAACTCACCTTGAGGAGATACAGATCTAGAGCGTATATTTTAGATCTAGGATAATTTCTGAACTCAAGCCGGAAGGCCATAAACGCTTGTGCCGCTTAAAACCTTGTTGCGCTTTTACCAAACCCTCTAAAATTTTCTTCAGATGATCTCTTCTAATTATCTTCTCATCTCTAGTTCATTGCCACCACCCTGAGTGTAGTCCTTCCAGCTGGTTTATTTTTTTCCCCCCTAATAAAGCAGCTGTATTAATCTGGCTTAAAAACTGCTTTGTCAATCACTGTGCCGCTTAGAAAGTCCCAAGAGTGGCCTTTTCCCTTCTCCATCGATATTAAATGTCTCCCTGGGTCCCGGCCTTTCTAGTTCGAAGTCCACTGTAGCTCCCCAGACTCACGTTCTTGGGTCCGAAGACAACGCTGTGCTTCACCTGGTTCCTTTCCCCGCAGGATCCCATCATGTCCCACTTGCCTGAAAGACTTTTCGCTATAACCCTCGGTTTCTCTTTTTTTTCTCTAATTTAAATTCAACTTAATTAACCCAGAGTATGTTAGTTTCAGGGGTAGAATTTAGAGATCCATCAGTTGCACACAACACCCAGTGCTCATTCCATCACGTGCCGTGCTTAATGCCCATCAGCCGGGGACCCCATCTCCCCACCCCCTCCCCTCCAGCAGCCCTCAGTTTGTTCCCTAGAGTTGAGTCTCTTATGGTGTGTCTCCCTCTCTGTTTTTATCTTATTTTATTATTACTTCCCTTCCCTTAGGTTCATCGGTTTTGTCTCTTAAATTCCACATATGAGTGAACAAACCCACTGTGTATTTGTCTTTCTCGACTGGCTTACTTTGCTTAGCATAATACCCTCCATTTCCATTTCCATCCGTGTCTCTAACCCTCGGTTTTGAGATCCTCATTATCCTTTAAGGATCAGTCTCCGGGATTGATGAATTTTCTGAGGCTTCCAGTTGTTTTGATTTGTTTTTTTTAAAGATTTTATTTATTTATTTGACACACAGAGAGAGATAGCAGGAGAGGAAATACAAGCAGGGGGAGAGGGAAAAGGAGAAGCAGGCTTCCCATTGAGCAGGGAGCCCGATGTGGGACTCGATCTCAGGACCCTAGGATCATAACCTGAGCTGAAGGCAGATGCTTAACCACTGAGCCACTCAGATGCCCCATGTTTCCTGTTCTTATTGACAACTTTATGCTCTTAAATCTTCTTGCACGAATCATTTGTAGCATCAATTTAGCATTGAATTATACTTAATTTATGGATAATGTGAGTCTTAAAATCAGTGACATTTCTCTATTTGTTCTTCCCACTCAGAAGTGCAGGGCTGACTTACTGGTCTATCTTTAGTAATTGCAGAGAATCTTGGATAACCATTTCTATGTATGTACATTCCTATGTAACTTGCTCTACAGTATTATATTCGTTGAGATACTTCTCTTTTGCAACAAGTCCAATTTTTTAATCTTCTTATATATTTTGTCTTGTAAGCCACGTCAGATTCGTGTAAGGAGAGGTCATCTTCCAGGGTTTCTGGCAGCCCTGCACATTGTTGCTGCTAAACCAAAAATGTAAGGCCCTGTCTGTTCATTACCCAGGACATTTCCCTGAGAAATGTCAGGGTTGTGTTTATAGCAAGAAACCTTGAGGGATGGGGTGCCTGGGCAGCTCAGTCAGTTGTCTGCCTTCAGTTCAGGTCATGATCCCAGGGTCCTGGGATCGAGTCCTGCATTGGGCTCCTTGTGCAGTGGGGGGCCCTGCTTCTCCCTCCCCCTCTTCCTGTTGTTCTCTCTCCCTCTCACCAATAAATAAATAAAATCTTTAACAACAACAAAAGAAACTTTGAGGGTTGAGATGTTAGCCAAGATCAGGCTTGCTTACCCATTACTATAAAACAGTGGATGCTCTGGCCCAGTGCTCAGCTGTGAAACAAACCCACTGTGTGGACAGCATCCATCTGGGCCCTTGAACTTGGGGGCCAAAGGAACTAACAAGTTCTGACACTCCAGTTGCTTGCTGTGCCATAAACAATAAAATTCTTTGCCCTGACCCAGGAGTCTTGTGTCTTCTGTCCACATTCATGACAGCGACAGGCTAATTTACTAGCGTGTAATTCAGATAAAATAAAGTCCTAGACCAATCCATACTTTATGGAAAGACAGAGACTATCCACAAATTAATATAAATAAATGTGTTTTGAGCCTTTTAAACCAACCCACCGTGCATAGCACTGTCCTGAATATGCTGAAATGTAATTAGATGGAAATACATCCTTACTCTGCTTTGCACAGCTAACATTTCGTAAAATCATGGAAGCAGTAACAATAATTAAATCGGTCATTTCTTAGTATTATGTTGCAAATACTCAAGCTGTTAAAATTGCCTGGACTTTCTGCTTCACCTAAAAAGATGAATAGAGAATACATTTAACATCACCTGAAAAGATGAATAGAGAATACATTTAACATCAGCTTTCTTCTGGGGAGGTTTCTGAAGAGCATTCCCGTATCGAGTAGGAATTCTTTATTTACCTCAGTAATAAGGTTCCCACTCCTTCTATTCTCTTTGTTCTTTTGTCACTTTTTGGTTTTTATTCTCACTGAAATTTCGAGAACATAACACCTCTATGTGGATAAAAAGCAATCACATATGTTTTCAAATTGTTCTGTTTTTTTTTTTTTTAACTCCAGCCTTAAAAAGAAGTAATAAGCATAGGAATAATGAAGGATTAGGGTAGAAAAACATTAATATGTATTGATTAGTTACAAAGGGCCAGGTCTTTTTAAAGTGCTTTACAGGCATGATAACATTACTAAACCTTCCAGTCACTCAAGAGTTAAGTATTATTTGAAGAAGAAAATAAACTGTTAGAAAACGAAACTAAGTTCCATATCATGGCAAAGCACAATTGGAACCCAGAGAGATCAGCTGTCAACATCGAAGGCACGTCAGCCGGTAACTCTCATCCATCCCCTGTGATGAAGCAAAGGAACCTACGGTGGGGCTGGTGTGTGTTTCCAGAAGCTCCTACCTACCTGACTGGGCTCGACCATGTCTCCCAGCCCCCCTCACCCCTGGGCATCTAGACAGGCGCCCACCTCTCTGCAGTGGAATGTGAGCAGAAGTGATGGACCAGGCCGAGACTGTGTCTCCCCAGGGTCTCTTTCCTTCTGCTTGCTATAAGCACAGGGCTTCAAGAATCAGAGTGAATGAAAGAGTCATGAGACAGAAGGAGCTCAGGTCTCAGGGATCCCATGGAAGACCACCCTGCAGGAAAACACCAGCACTGGGCTACTGTTAGAAAGAAAAAGAAGGGCACCTGGGCAGCTCCGAGGGTTAAGCATCTGCCTTCGTCTCAGGCCGTGATCTGGGGTCCTTGGATTGAGTCCGTGTTGGGCTCCTTGCTTCTCCCTCTCCCACTTGTGCACTCTCTCTCTCTGTCAAATAAATAAATAAAATCTTGGGGGGGGGATAAAAAGAAAAACTTATACTATGTGACCCCACTAATATTTCATCTTATCCATTATATGAAGCAGCTCATGTTACCTTACTATGGAAATGATCACATATCACCATTAGGAGCATTAAGATATTAATTAAGATTAGAAATATTAAGATAAGAAATATTTGATGAAATCAGGACGGCATTGTTTTTAAGACTTCCAAAAGATTTGATTATTACTTTGCATATATGAAAGAGTGAATATTACTTTTATAAAAAGAAGAAAAACTCTGAAAGTATGAGAATATTGGGAGCGATGTCAAGATTCTAGTAGCCTGGTCCAGGAACTGCCTCTCTTTAATCAGGCAACTGCATCTCTACGAGCCCCACCTTTCTAATCTACAATGAAATAATCCAGCCTCTCTCGGGTTGCTCTAATGTTGCTGCACTAGTAGTACGCAGAAACACAGTGGTGGTCGACTCCTTTAGGATAGAAATACTGTCCAGTTTATTTGTGTGTCTGTCCTAACACTGTTTTAGCACATAGGACACGTTAATACACACAGAATGAATTTCTTTCTTTTTTTTTTTTTAAAGATTTTATTTATTTATTTGTCAATGAGCACAGGCAGACAGAGTGGCAGGCAGAGGCAGAGGGTGAAGCAGGCTCCCTGCTGAGCAAGGAGCCCGATGCGGGACTCGATCCCAGGATGCTGGGATCATGACCTGAGCCGAAGGCAGCCGCTCAACCAACTGAGCCACCCAGGCGTGCCCACACAGAATGAATTTCTAATGAACTAGAACATGCTATCCTTTTAGAAAGCATTTTGCCCTTTTGAGTCCAAAACCATCAATGTACTATTCTGGTTGACCCAGTATTCACAGTCAGCATGATTTGTGAATAATCCAAGCAAAATAAAAATTGAGATAAGGAGGCACCTGGGTGGCTCAGTCGTTAAGCATCTGCCTTTGGCTCAGGTTGGGATCCCAGGGTCCTGGGATCGAGCCCCACCTTGGGCTCCCTGCTCAGCGGGAAGCCTGCTTCTCCCTCTCCCACTCCCCCTGCTTCTGTCTCTCTCCCTGTTGAATAAATACATTTTTAAAAAGTTTTGAAAAAAAGCTTTTCCCTTTTAACCTGAACGTGATGGAGTAATCTGGTGAAGTATGGTAAACTTACCGCAACCTTTTCCTGCTGTTGAAAGGTAAATAAGTCACGGTGACTATCGTTAAGAATACTGTATTGCATATTTGAGAGTAGCTGGGAGAATGGATCTTGAAAGTTCTCATTCTGAAAAAAAAAATTTCGTACCTGTGGGTGGTGATGGGCTTTAAGTGGGCTTTCTGTGGTGGTCATTTCACAACATATACAAATATCGAATCCTTACCTTTGCGTGCCTGAACTAATAAAGTGTTATGTCCGTGATACCTCAATAAAAAATAAATAAGTAAAAAAGGTAAATAACAACAACCCTATTAGCATCATGAAAGTTTACATTGGATGACTAACAAACACAACCTTGGAGCTGTTTTTATTGAAAGCATGGAAAAAATTAAATTTACACTTGGTGAAGAATTAGAAGGGAGCATACATAGGAAATTGAAAACAATTCGATGTGTTGATGATGGAATTATGGATTTTTTTTTCCTTCCAATCAGTTTGCAGGGTGAGATGGGAGAGGCTAGGAAAAAATTTAGGGGTTAGCTCTTTAAAGATCCCGAATGGAAAAAGAAACCTTTGGATTTCATTTTATAGGTCCTGGCCAGGGGCATTACTTAAGAGTTTTCTGTAGATGTGCGATTGGATCTGGATTTTAGAAAGATAATTTGTGGTAAGAGAGTTTGGTAATAGGGAGATAGGTAAGACCATTATAACAATAATTCAGGTGATGGTGGCAAATGTGAATGAACCATGTCTTTTATTTTCTGTATTCTGATGCCTTGACATCTGGGACCTTGCTGTCCTAGAGGGACTGCTCCTCCCAGGGTTAGCTAATTCCTGAAGATAGGAAGCAGTCTGGCCCAGGAGGATGTTTTTCCATTGGGCTCTCACTCTCGGGGCCATTATTCACCTGCCCTGATCATCCCTGGCCAGATAATAGATAGCTAGAGACAGTCCCTATGCCCCCAGAGCCTGCTGAAATTATTCCAACTACAATCATAAGCCTTGTTTACCCGCTTTGCCCATTCCTTTCTGCAGAAACCACAGTGAAGGCCCTCTTTTCCAGGTACCCCCTCTTTCTGCCTCCCGACTGACTCAAGTGCTCCCCCCTTTTCCTCCCCCAGGGCCCCATGTCATGTGGCATGTCCCCTTCACTTGGGAACTGCACGCTACAACTATCTATTCAATTATAATAGTCTCCTGATATGTTGGCCGTACTATACCTCAAATTTTCCAGGAGTCCTCTATAGTTTAAAACAATATGTTGTGGGTCTACATGAAAGCAGTGAAAATGGGGATAGAGAGGATGATTGAGGGATGTTCAGGAGTCAGAATTCTAGGTTTTGATGGTGATAGGATGTGAGGAATAAAGAATTGGATCAGGTGATTACAGACTTCTCACTTGATGATATTAACTGTGCAAAGTGAGAAACTACAAGTTTTGAGGGGGAAGGATTATGTTTCTAGAATTGTTGTTTTTCTTCTCTTCGATCTCCTATTGGATTCATAGGTGTTCGGAATGGTTTGATAGGCTATCTAGCTGATCTCCTGCTGTCTGATGTCGTCTCAGCCTGCTACTTCTCCGCCATCTTGACTCCTCTCCCCCGAGGGGGAAGGATTATGATTTTGGTTTGGAACTTGTGGCATGTAGGTGCTTGAAAGGCATCGATGTAAACATATCTAGCAGGTATTTATAAAGATGTGTCCCGAATATTATATGACCGTCACGCGCAGTAACAAATACATTTTATATCTGATACTATGCAAAGATGTGATTTCCTATTTCACAAAACAGTGCCCCTTTCTTTGTGTGACGTTAGGATCATGACCTGAGCCGAAGACAGTTGCTTAACCAACTGAGCCACCCAGGCGCCCTCTTTGTGTGATGCACTCTGAATGGTTTCTGTCTGTGCCATCCATTTTGTTTCCTTTTGAAATACATGTTGTAAGCCACTAAACTGAATTCATGAATGACTGAAACGTCACAGCCCATTCTTTGGAAAACCCTTATCTGGAGCATAAAAGAAACTTAGACTTGGAGAGATTTGGAAGTCATAAATTTACTGATGTTAGCTGAAGCGATGGAACGTTTTCTAAGGGCCAATGTAGGGAATAAAAAATTTCCCAGATTATGTCTCTATAGAATAGAAAAAAGAAAATTGGGGGCACCTGAGTGGCTTAGTCAGTTAAGCATCTGACTTGATTTCGATTCAGGTCATGATCTCAGGGTTCTGGGATCAAGGGTCATAGATGGAGCTCTGTGTCAGACTCCATGAGATTCTTTCCCTCTCCCTCTGCCTGTTACCCCACTTTCTCTCTCTCAAAAAAAAAAAAAAAAAAGCGAACCATTTAAAAATTTTAAAGCTGATAGAGAAAGAAGAGGCAGCTAAAGAAAGTGAGAAAGAATAGTAAATCTTAATAGTAGAGTCAGTAAAGAATAAGGCTGAGAAAGCAGAAAGGAAAACATTTCTAGGAGGCAATAATCAGCAGTAACAAGGGCTGATGACACAAATAATCTGAAGAATGCCTAGATTAGATTCACAGTGTAAGATGTCGTTGGGGGTAAGTGAGAAAACAGCTTTAGTAGAATATGCTGGGGAGAGGAAGTTGCAATGGGAGGTAAAAGAGTTAGACTTCTTTTTTCAGAGAGCTTGAAAAGGATGTAAATGTATAGGCAATAAAAGATATGTATATGAATGACAGTAACTAAGAAGGGCAGAGAGAGGGTTAAAGTGAAATCCTTGAAACTGGCTGGTTTATTTGCCAGGGATTCATGTTTAAGACTGAATAAATGTTTGCTGGAAGTTTTGAGAAAAGAACTTATAGGGTTTAAGAGGAAATAAATGAAAGTGGCTGACAGGCAGAAAGATAATAGGAACGACTAGAATAAGACTATAACCATTTCAATTATTTAGCTTAAAAATGGACAACCTAAAACTCATAACAAGAACTATATAATAGCTATGGCTCAGATTAAGAAAGATCAAAGAATATCTTTAATTAATATTAATTAATAGAGAATTAATATATATTTAATATATATTTGAGTATATACATATGTAAATATGTGCACATGATTCTATATTTTGTTAATAATTAACATATATATAATCCCTTCAATGTAAATTGGTTTGGAGAGACTTAATGAATATAAGCTTTGTTAACCATAGGAATGAGGTTTAATGGAGATTGAGTAGACTTTCTGAGATGCGTATTATTAATATATACTTCGGATGATTTAGAATCAGTCGCCTGGAAGAAATGATAAATTACTACTGGAAGTTATTTACAATTCTGTGAGTTTGTGATCTTCTTTCCTGTCTTACAGCAGACTCTTAATACTGATTTAAAAAGTTTTAAGTAGAACCTACTCTATAAACTTCTTAATGTTTTAAACAGAAAATTTTTCTATTCTACATGCAGCTTAAAGAAGCAATTCTGGGGACTCCTGGGTGGCTCAGTGGGTTAAGTGCCTTCAGCTCACGTCATGATCCCGGCGTCCTGGGATCAAGTCCCGCATCAGGCTCCCCACTCAGTGGGGAGCCTGTTTCTCCTTCTACCCCAGCGCAGCTTGTGCTTTTTCTCTCCCACATGCTCTCTCTGACAAATACGTAAAATCTTAAAAAAAAAAAAAGCAATTCTGTAGTAACCACGCTTGCACCCTGCATGAATGTCCCATTTAAAGGTGTACCCCTGGGGCGCCTGGGTGGCTCAGTGGGATAAAGCCTCTGCCTTCAGCTCAGGTCATGATTCCGATGTCCTGGGATCGAGCCCCCTATAGGGCTCTTGCTTAGCAAGGAGCCTGCTTTCTCTCTCTCTCTCTCTCTCTCTGCCTGCCTCTCTGCCTACTTGTGATCTCTATCAAATAAATAAAATCTTTTAAAAAATAAATAAATAAAGATGTACCCCTCGGTCATGCCAGAGCAAAATGTTGGTTGTTGACTCAGGGAGAAAAGCATGTCTAACACAAAAATCTAACAGTTGGTGGGCTGTGATCACGAGCGCAGAGTTGGCTAAAAATCTCTACATGATTTGTTGTGGGAGAGTGGACCCATGAAGCAATGCGAGCTGCGGGAAATCGCCCCAGGGTTCTCAGTCTAGAACTTGAGTTGTGTACCACCTCAAGCAAGCCAATCTCATCTTTAAATTGCATCAAAAATAACCAGACTTCCTATATCACAGGACTGTAATTATTATTCAGTGAGATAAGGAGTGTAGCTGTACTTTAATAAATTTAAAAAAATTTTAATGTAAAGTAATAGTAATGTGATTATCAGTGTTGGATCTGCCCAACTGCTCCTGGCACAGTTGTTTAGAGCAGCAAATTCTGGGGTAGGCTGGTTCATCCTCTACCTGAATCTCACAGTAGTCACATGGGCTTTTTTATCCCTCGGGTTCTTTTTCAGAGTTACTGGGAACTTTTTTAGAGATGACTCTACTTCCCCTATTATGTATTAGTGATAGAAAAGTTTTGCAGGACTCTTTTGAGCATGACTTCAAAAAGTCTGTGATACGTAAGCAGATGAAAAATATTATGTAGGGTTAACGTAGATCCTAGGGGGAAATGTGAGAAGTGACTAGTATATGTTTTCTCTGAGTTTCCTCTGGTTCACCCTCATCGAAGTAAGAAGAATAGAGTGCATTTTACATCAGAAAAAGAAGAATTCCAAGATAGGTAATTCCTACTGGATTTTGAAATATGAGGCAGGTAAATGACTCTTCGGTTTAAAAAAAAAAAAAAGAGAAGGGAATATAGACGCTACTTTTTTTTTTTTTTTAAAGATTTTATTTACTTATTTGACAGACAGAGATCACAAGTAGGCAGAGAGGCAGGCAGAGAAAGAGGAGGAAGCAGGCTCCCCGCGGAGCAGAGAGACCGATGTGGGGCTCGATCCCAGGACCCTGGAATCATGACCTGAGCCGAAGGCAGAGGCTTTAACCCACTGAGCCACCCAGGCGCCCCTAGACGCTACTTTTTAAAAGATCTTTCTGCCACTTTAACATGCAGCCCAGAAGCCAAGAAATGTCCAAACCCCAAACAAGAAAGATTTTAAAAATACAAGTTGGACAAACTGATGGGAGCTGCCATAACCCTTATTTAAAAATAAGGAAAAAGTTTGCAGAGTATCATCATTTTTGGAACTCTCAGAGCTTCTCGGTGGTGTTGGAATCCAGCAGAGTCCTCCTCTTTGTGGTCTGTTACTCTGTTTTGAAAAACAAGATACATTAAAAAAGTAATAAACAGGGTTCATCACAACGTGGTAGATTGATAGCAAGCCTAATGTGGGTGTGGGAGAAGACTGACATTTAAAGATTAAATTAAATCTTTAAAGATTAAATTAAAGATTTAAAGACATTAAAGACTGACTCCATATCCGTTTGCTTCCAAAGCCTGTGTTCCTTCTACATTACTGCAGTGCCTCTCCTGAAAATTCTTTACCAGAAAAATTAAAAGACGACTCAGAGTAGTACATTAAAGAAAGCATTAACCATAGGGGGGAAGGAAAAAAAACTCAGTGAGGCCTAAAGATATACATTTTTATGAAGAGTTTTACTTGGAAAAAGAAATAAATTTGGGGATTTCTAAGTAGTTGCCGACGTTTATAGGATGGATTATAAATTTTTTCTAGAATGTATTCAAGAGGTGGGCAGAGAATGCTGGTTATAGTTGGTTTGGCTGTTAGTACTTGCAGTTATCACCAGGTATTCATAGAATGGGATAGATAACCACTTTAGAGATAATTCTTGTCATATGAAGTTGGCAAGAGAAAGAAATCACGGGCATGCCGGTAGGAGGGAAAGAATCAAACCTTTGTGGATCTTGTGTGTAGATCTTAAGGAATCTTTCACGATTTTTCTAGAATTAGTAAGAATTGAGCAAGGTCATAAGACATTAAGATCAACATACAAGGGGCACCTGGGTGGCCCAGTGGGTTAAGCCTCTGCCTTCGGCTCAGGTCATGATCCTCGGGTCCTGGGATCGAGCCCCGCATCAGGCTCTCTGCTCAGCAGGGAGCCTGCTTCTCCCTCCCCCTCTGCCTGCCTCTCTGCCTACTTGTGATCTCTGTCAAATAAATAAATAAAATCTTTTTAAAAAGATCAATATACAAAAATCAATTGTGTTTCTATATTGCTAGCCATGAACAATCTGAAAACAAAGTTAAGAAAACAGTCCATCATCGGTAGCAAAAGGGGTCTGTGCATTAGCAAGTTCATTTCCCTCAAAGGAGATAAAGTTCTTCGATGTAGACACGGTTACCTGAAATGCGTGGTTAGGGTGTTTTACCCTTAGAACATTCTGTATGGCTTTGATTTCAAAATATATATTACTAGGCTGGAGTATTCTTTTCTGAATTTAGCTGAGAGTAGCTTGTTTCACACACTCGCTTCTTCAAAAAACAAACACAAAAAAGTTACGTACCTAATTATTCGTGCCGCACGTATGAGTCGACATGACAGTTTGTTGCTGCTTTTTTATTGCACAACAGATGTTAGCATTTCAAAATAAACACACACTTTTCCCCCTAGAACTGCATTTCCTTCTCTATGAATCAGATTTGGACAAGTTAGCATAGGCTTTGTGTCTACTAGAGAGTATGTGATTTATTATTTTTATAACAAAATGGCTTAAAAGAAAAATAATTATAGTACCATGAAATTCATACATCAGCTCTTTCCTTTTCTCCTGGGCCATAGTTCTAATTATTTTTTCTAATGGTAATTGATAACCAGGTGAATTCCCTTGCTATTGCAGCTTTATAGAATTTTTTTTGCTCTTAGCTTTCTAGGGAATAATAGAAAATCTCCAAGTTCAAATATATGTCAAAGTGATGTACTCCTTCTGTACATAAATAATAATGGTACAGAAGCCCGTTAAAGGTGGCTTTCATTTTTTATTTCAGATTTGCATCAGAAAGGTAATGACAGTTCATTAGCACTTGAAGTATCTAAAACTTAGAAAATATATTTCACAATTCAAGGTTAAATGGGTCACCACCATCAGTTATGAAGGGAAGTATCGTGCACTCTGTAGAACATTCCACATATTTCAAAGCGTTATTTCGCAGGGAAACACAAGTCACCATTCTTCAGAGAAGTGACAGGACGATAGGAAGATCTATACAGTCTTATCCCTTAATATATATGTACAGAGAATTGGCTATGCAGATTTTTCCTAAGGGAAAGTTTCCTACTGACTGTAGTCGTTGTCGCGGTATGAAAACACTAGATGAAAAGGATTGTATAAGGATTATAAATGATCATGCTTTGTATGTGCTTTTGCACCAGCACAATTTAATACCGCTATATTTGCATGTAGAGTTTTAATTAAGAGATAACTGTCGCCACAGGTTGGCTGCAGAAGGCTACAATCTCCAGCAGAGAGAGAAATGCCAGTGCCAAGTCCTACAGGTGGGGTGGCAAATGGGGGGTCGGTAACATAAAATAGGCTCATAATTAAAAGTGTAATAGTCACTTCTATTTAATTGAATGAATATCATAAAAATATTTAAATGCATTCACTTTTTTTTTTTTTTAATAACTCCCTATTCCTTTTCATGCCTATTAGGAGTATTCTGAATGTTGCTCCCCCTGTAGGATTTTTTTTTCTACGTTTGTTTTCTGAACTGGATGATAATTCTTAATCGCGAGAGTTAGGATCTAAGAAGATTTAATCTTTTCTTTTTTCCTCTCTGATTCATTAGAATCAGGATTGTCCTTCTATGTTCACAAAAGAACTTTTTGCACAAAAGTGACTTAGATCAAAGGTGAGATAGTGGTTACTTCCTCTCTGGAAAAATTACTTAGAAAAGAGACCCCTATGGGACGCCTGGGTGGCTCAGTGGGTTAAGCCACTGCCTTCGGCTCGGGTCATGATCATCCCAGGGTCCTGGGATCGAGTCCTACATCGGGCTCTCTGCTCGGCAGGGAGCCTGCTTCTCCCCTCCCCTCTCTGTCTGCCTCTCTGCCTACTTGTGTGATCTCTGTCAAAAAAAATAAATAAAATCTTTAAAAAAAAAAAAAGACCCCTATGAAGTTCTAACTCCAGTTAGCTATCAAGAACTAATGGCTGGAATATTTTATACAGAAGGGGGAAATAAACTTTAAATAATTCTGTATTATTTATTTGTCGAGTCTGTTACCCAGATTTTAGATGCATTTTGAGTAAGACTCCATTGAGATTTCCCATCTTAATCCAGACCTACACACACATAGGAGGAATGCTCCCATCTTGAGGTTGTAATTCGGATGGAGGCTCATTATTTTTCCTTTCTGCATTCACCCTGTCAACGAAGTAATTATTGCTGCTTTGTCCTCCCTTATCTTAACCAATTATAACCTTTTGGAACAGGTGAAGCTCCTTTATGCATAGTATGATGGGTGGGGTGAACTCCCCTTCCCTATTTTCATGGTAAATTAATGGGTACTGAGAAAATAATTGCCATCCTGCTATTCCTTAACTACTTAACATAATACAATCTTGTTCTTGATTGAAGTATTAAAATTATGGCATTTTTTTGTGATCCCAAGTTGAAATTTTAGACATTGTGAAAATGTTGGTGTTCATAAAAGTGTATCTTTCTATGTCTCCTGTGATTGGCTTTGGTTTCAGTTGAGTCATTGACAGCACACTTGGGTGGAGCCAATACTCCCTACTTTCTCCCATAAAAATAATTCTCAGGGCACCTGGGTGGCTCAGTGGGTTAAGCCTCTGCCTTCGGCTCAGGTCATGATCTCATGGTCCTGGGATCAAGCCCTGCATCAGCTCTCTGCTCAGCGGGGAGCCTGCCTCCCCCTACCCTCTGCTTGCTGCTCTGCCTACTTGTGATCTCTCTCTCTCTCTGTCAAATAAATAAATAAAATCTTAAAAAAAAATTCTCATAGGGAGAGCCAAACTGGATATTTGGAGAGAATAGAAATAACGCATTTTACTCTCTTAGTTTCTTTTATGGTATCACCTAAATATTCTAAAGCGTATTACTTTCCTCGTTCATATTATAACCTGCAAGGGAGAGTTATCAATTTAGAGGGAAGAATTTGCCGTAGAGATAAAAATAAGTGGAACACCTAGAAATCCAAGTGTTCCTGCAGTCCTGTCAGATCCTTGCTTCCTACCGCTTTTGTTATCCATCACCCCGCTATGATTTGGATGAAGTCATCACCATTTTATGTTTACAGTTCAGTTGGATAAGAGGCAATAATTACTTAGATTTATTTAGACAAGGGGAAGAACATGCCCGTAAAAGAGAAGCAGAAGTCGAATTATGTAATTTATTATTTTGCGAAATACTTGCCTATGTTACCATTTCAGATGGTGAGTCTAGAATCTTTCTTTGAGAGCCAGAATGACATCTTTCAGGTAGTTCAGAATAATGAGTCAATCACCTCCATACTGATGAATCTCATTTAAAACCTAGGGGCGCCTGGGTGGCTCAGTCAGTTAAGTGTCTGTCTTCAATTCAGGTCATGAGCCCAGGGTCCTGGGATCAAGCCCCACATTGGGCTCCCTACTCATGGGAAGCCTGCTTCTCCCTCTTCTACTCTCCCTTTTTGTGTTCCCTCTCTCGCTGTGTCTTTGTCAAATAAATAAATAAAATCTTTTAAAAAACACAAAACAAAACCAAACCAGTATATGTAAGTCCAGACTTAGCATCATAGCTTCTTAAAACTAGAGAGAATCAGATTCCATACAAACAAACCAACCAAAACTCAAGGCCCAGGAGAAGTTCAGTAATTTACATAGTCACATTAGGAGGTCCTTGATTCGTTACTATTCGTTACTACTGGACCCTTAACTACTTTTCACTCATTGACTCTGCCTCTGACTTGGGTGAAGAGCCAACACGGTGATCCAAAAATTTGCAAAAGAACTGACCTTACTTTACAAAGCAGACTCCCATAGTAAATTAAAGATGGAATTTTAACACTGAAAACAAAAACAGAATCTGTAGTAGCTACCAGTTCCAGACATAAAGTTAACCATGACAGCCATGCTGTTGGATATGTATTATTGTCTCCAATTAGATTGGAGACAATTATCTCCAGTTTAGATTGGATACAGGAGACTGGAGATTGTCTCCAATTAGATTGGAGACAGATAATCCTCAGTTAGATTATTTGACTAGGATAACATAATTTAAGCTGCCAAAACACAGAATCAGTCGCCTGGCTAACTTCAAGGAACAGCCACTTTCCACTCCATGATGCTTTCTCTCCTTTGTATTTTCTACCTTTTAAAAAATCTACCTTTTAAAAAATCAATTCCTAACGAAGCAAAGCATATCTGTTTAGATAAAACTGGAATACTCCTACAGAGTAGTGTAGAACTGTATTTATTTCTGCCCATCCCACCAACATCGGCCTTGTATCAGTTACATCGAGGAATTTCTGTACCTGGAAGAGGTCCACACATGAGCCGGTCTCCTGTGCCTCCATGCTTGTAATGCACTGTGTCCCCACCACCCTGCTGAAGTTTATAGGTCCAAAATCTTTGTTAATTAACAACCCTGCTTGGTTGGTGAAGCCAGTAGGACTTCTATAAAAATGAGGACTTTTTTTTTTATTAAAGATTTTATTTATTTATTAGTTAGAGAGAGAGAGAGAGAGCAAGCACAGGCAGACAGAGAGACAGGCAGAGGCAGAGGGAGGAGCAGGCTCCCTGCCGAGCAAGGAGCCTGATGTGGGACTTGATCCCAGGATGCTGGGATTACGACCTGAGCTGAAGGCAGCCGCTTAACCAACTGAGCCACCCAGGCGTCCCAAAATGAGGACATTTTGATAAAGAATCTGGAAAATGTTGAAACTGAGTGAAAGGACATAATCAGGAAAAACACGGAATGACTCATGATTGATTTGACTTATTTTCTGCCATTTTCAGCCCCTGACGCACCTGTTCCTATTCTATCTGCCCCCTTTTTGGTGCATCTGTGCACTTGGCAGAGGCCATCCCTGACCATCTTTGGCACTAGCCACTGTGGTTTCTTTTCTTTTTTTCTTTTTTAAAGATTTTATGTATTTATTTGACAGAGAGAGAGGGAGCACAAGCAGAAGGAATGGCAGGCAGAGAGAGAGAAGCAGGTTCCCCGTGGAGCAGGGAGCCTGATGCGGGGCTCCATCCCAGGATTTGGGATGGTGACTTGAGCCAAGGGCAGATGCTTAACCCACTGAGCCATCCGGGCGCCACTGCCGCTGTGGTTTGCGATCCCCTCAGTCCCTCTGTATAGTCAGTCCTGTTGTCTGGCATGCCCTCTTCTCTTTCCACTTCCCTTTTGCTTGAGTCGAACCCATCCCCGATGTGGCTGTTAACGCATTCTCGTTACAAGGAGTGACATCCAGAAAGGAAAGAGTGGGAAGGAGGAATACCATCCTGTTTAGGGTCTGCACCTCACTGGCATGTAAACTCCATGAAGGGAGAGCTGTGACCGTCTTGTTTGCCTCTCCGTCCCCAGCCTGGCACGGTGAACACCTTGAACAAGCGATTGAACGGTCTCTGCTCAGAGCCTCTGTAGCTGGGCATGGCTCTCAACCCTTTTACTTCCTAACTTGCAACATGGCAACACATGTTTATTTATAGAACATACAGATGGTTACCTGACTTAGTCAGGTCTTATGCTGACCTGGTGGTCTGCGTTTGGCTCATCTTCAGACTGTGATCTAATAGGGATGGTCCTCACTTTACCATCAACTCTGTATAAAATGGTTGAAGTGGTGACTTGTCTATCTTTTATCTTCCTGAGACTAATCAGCCCCTTTTCCTTCTCCTTGAGTTTATTGACTTTTCCTGAGCTCCTAATAATATGTGAAATTTGCTGCTGTGTCTAATACATTCTGACAGATGAAATTTGGATAATTATATTGTTTTTCTTTAGAGATATAATATATTGTCCATAGTGTTAGATTTGAAAGCAGGTATTTCAATTAAAGGAGTCAGGAGCTGTTAACAGTGGAATACAAGGTTAGGAAACCACTTCTTGTCCTATCTTTGCCATTACCTTCATTATTTCCTTCAATTTTGAAAAAATACTTGTGTTTTGCTTTAACTTTCTGAAATGGCCATTTTTTCTTTAAAGATTTTATTTATTTATTTGACAGGCAGAGATTACCAGCAGGCAGAGAGGCAGGCAGGGGTATGGGAGAAGGAGGCTCCGTGCTGAGCAGAGATCCTGATGCGGGGCTCGATCACAGGACTCTGGGATCGTGACCTGAGCTGAAGGCAGAGGCTTTAACGCACTGAGCCACCCAGATGCCCCAGTGAAATGGCCATTTTTTTAAAAAATTTGATGTCAAAAGACCCTGCTGGTGGAAGAGTAAATTGTGACATGATCGTCACCATGTGTTATACCTAATTACAGATGATCAGAAGTGGTTCAGGTTGATCAGGCTTTAAGTGAGGAGAAATCTTGTGATTTTGTTACAAGTGCAAAAGATGACATTTAATTACGTGGGTTAAGGGGAGCTATTACCTGTTGGTATTAAACAAAAGGAGCCGTTTACATGTAATGTAGCATTTTACCCCATACGAGATGTAATTAACAATGGTTGATTGAGGTTACAATCCATGACGTCACAGAGGAAATGAGTAGTTGTGTGATTTGGGGTAAGTTGTTGAAAGTCTCTAAGCTTTGATATCTTCCCCTTATATAAAAGGAGTTAGGCCAAAAATATTTGAAGATTTCTTCCAACCCTAGTTTTCTGTATTTTTATGTTGACAGTGAATCTTCAGAACTTAGCAAGATTTGAGAACTCCTAGTCCCCACCTGGTGTCATATTCTCTGTAGCCAGCAAGGGTTTCTCCAGTGCCTGCATCTAGGATGGTTTCAATAAAGAAAATCACAGAAGTATTGTAAGCCTTTTAACAAAATCACAGAATTCTGAAGAAAAAAAAAACCACCCAAACATTTACTTTGATCTATTTATATGGGGGGGGGGGATGGGAAAAAGGAACTACTTATTTATGAGCAAAGACCTTAACTCAGAAGGCAAGGACAAATGGGGGCCCCATTTATTCATGCCAACATGTTTCTTTTATTACAACAATAGTTTATTATGGGAAATGATGTGTTAATGGTAAAACCAATTTTGTCACAATACGAATCATTCAGATTGTGAAGTTAGATTATCTCAAGGATTTTACTTTGATCATAAAAATCTGGCATTCATATCTACCCTCTACCCTGAGTACTTAGTGTATGATTGTGCCCTGCTTAACTGCATCAGTGTTTAGCTCCAGTGATAATTTTTTTCTGATTGCTGTGCTGGCACCTGAAACTCACCTTGGTGCCTGAGCTGGCCAATTTCGATTCTCATAGTTCTGAAGTGATTTCAGGGTGGATTCCAGTTCCTTGTGTTTTCTTATGGAAGGGGGAAGCACACGACATATTGAGGTCAGTGCAGCAATTGAACTTGTAAGGATTAGGAGGCCTGGAGAAGAGTGCTAGAAAAATTGGTGTTCTAGAGAGGAACCCCAAAATGAACCAAAATTTAAATACCACTTTCTCCTCCAAGGATTTTCTGTATGGCTTATTTTGTGTTTTATGTGGGTAAGTCTCATGTGCTTCTGAGTATATAAAAATCTCCCAACAGATCTGTTATTAAGCACTAACTTTCTTACTACTTGGGAATTTGTGAGGGCATAATAAGGGACACACACTTTGAGATGACAGACTTCTCTCTGCCATGCTGCACTAACCTTTCCTGCTTATCTAGGTCTCTGGACCAGGATGAGTTTTTGGGCCCCATTTCATTCTTCTTCCCTTTGTGCTAGAGTCATAAACGTTTTTCCCAATCCATTCCATTTGCTTCAGGAGCCTAGAGAGTACCGAAGGTATACAGACCTTTTCCCTGCCATTAGCTTTGAGCACTGCCCTGTTTCTTATCCATCTGTGCATTCATGTGTTTGTTCATGTAATCATACATATGTTCAAATATTTGATAAATACTTGTTCAGCACTGATTTATGGGCCAAAGTTTCCTGACTATAAAATCCAGGTTTACCACTGACCTCACGCTCATGGCTTCTTGCATAATTGGGGAACAGAGTAAGTCAACAATTACCTTACGGGTGAAAAGTACAAAAATAGGCATCTGCACAGGTGCCTGATCTAAATTAGACTGCAGTGAGAGACAAACATTGTTTTAAGCCTTTGCTCTATCCTGCGTATCAGTAGGATTTTACGTCATTAGTTGGCTTTAAGTGTTTAGTTTGGTATGTACCTAAGCGAGATATCCTAATATCAACCAGTGAAGGAAAATCCCTTCTTGAGATAAGTGGGAATTTCAGATTGGTCAGTAGAGATTTCCTCTGTTTCAAAGTTACAGGTATGGTCTGTGTCACTGCCTGTTCACAGACTTACCCATATCAGATGAGTGACTTTTTTCCTAACTTTTTTTTCTTCATCCACCTGGCAAAAAATATTACTCAGACGAATGAGGATAGCAGTCTCATATTTTCTTTTGGTCACTGAAGCCATCTCTAAATTTGACGCATGTCACACTTTTCCAACCGGCTGCCTCTCCAGTGGATAGCTTTAGAAACACTACAGATTTTGGTTCTACTCACCCTTTC
>RCUC01130079.1:0-14983 GCA_003697995.1 Taxidea taxus jeffersonii | reverse complement strand
ACACACACACACACACAAATACTCCAAAAACGAAAACTAGGAAACAACCAATACAAAGACCAGCTTTGTCCTGCTTTCGGAAGGAGCTGTGGAAACCACTGGACATTCTGTCATGTCCCAGCTCCTTAGGGAGGAGAGAGAGGGGAGTTGTTAGCCACTTTGTAAAACTAACCAAGAGTTCCGACCATACTCACACCATGCTGACCCACTGCCAATGTCATGTCTGTGGTCTACTCTCCCCCCAGCAGAAGCAATCGTGGGAAAACCACAACTGACACCTTTCCTAATCTGGCCCCAATTTGTCTCTGACCAGGATAGGAGAGGGCAATGCCCCACATGCTGAGGAACATGTCTGAGTTTTTTTGAATTTGAAATTTCATTTCAAAAGAAATGAAAAAGAAATTTCATTTCTTTTGAAATGAAATCTCCTAAGGGCCCAGTCTTAGGGAGCATAATCAAAAGTCTGTTGAATAAGAGTAAATACATTATATATTACATATACATAAATACAAATACATAAAAACATTATATATTAAAACAGATACCTTGGGTGCTTCGGTGGCTCAGGTTAAGTGACTGCCTTCAGCTCGGGTCATTATTCCAGGGTCCTGGGATGGAGTCCAGCATTGAGCTCCCTTCTCTGTGGGGAGCCTGCTTCTCCCTCTGCCTGCTGCTCCCCCTGCTTGTGCTCTCTCTCCCTCTGTCAAATAAATAAATAAAATCTTAAAAAAAAAAAAGATACCTTAAATGTATTGCAACTCCCACTTCAAAATCTTCTATTTTTTTTTTTTTTTTTTTTTTTTTTTTACTTTCTGTAATCTAGTGGCTTCATTCGTGTCAGATAGATTTTCTTTATCATTAGTTTCAAACTGGAGAACAGGCAGAAAACACACACAGACACAGAGGATGAGAAAGGCTTATTTTAGATGATGGATATGTTTTTACCCCAAAACTGTCAGACAGCAGTGATATTCTCAAGTTGCATGCTGTTTAAAATGTGACCCTTTAAAGATGAATAATAACAATAGTAATAGTATTAGTTAAAATACATTTAACTTATGATGAACAAAGCCTTATTCTAATATAGTTAGTTCTTCCTTAAAAAAACAGCTAGGGACGCCTGAGTGGCTCAGTTGGTTAAGCGGCTGCCTTCGGCTCAGGTCATGATCCCAGCATCCTGGGATCGAGTCCCACATCGGGCTCCTTGCTCGGCAGGGAGCCTGCTTCTCCCTCTGCCTCTGCCTGCCTCTCTGTCTGCCTGTGCTCGCTCTCTCTCTCTCTCTAACTAATAAATAAATAAAATCTTAAAAAAAAAAAAAACAGCTAACCTCTGACCCCTGGCACTGAGGCATTCTTGATGCAAGCCACCAGTCTCATCCTGGAGTGTCCCAAGGACCTCATCACTGGCTTCTCTCTCTGCCCCTGGCTCTATTCTCAAATCAGCAGCCAGATTTCTGTGCTTCTTTTGAAACACAAACCAGCCGTGGGCCCTGCTAATATCTTGTGTGCCTTCTCCATCGTTAGATCCCCAGTCACACGCTGGCCACAGCTGAGACCATGCCTGACGTCAGGAAACAAGAAAATATCTAAAACTGGAAGGCTGCTGGAGAAGGGTGAACTCCTCGAGCACAGAGGAAAGCTGCTGACCTGCTCATGAGCTATTGTTGACCCTGTCACCACACCACCATCTTCTGAAAGCCTTCTTCAGAGCTACTGAGATGGGCCATCTGGTCTTAGAAACAGGGATATCCATGGAAGAGGAGGGAAATAAGAAGTATGATGGATTCCTAATTTTCTGCATTTGACCATTGTAGAAAGTCAAAAGGAGGGTGAGCGGTGGGATTCTGCACTCAGGGGCCACGAGCACTGAGGCCAGGGAGAAATCAGAGCAGCATATCCCAGTTAAGACTGATGTAATAGGGAGCCTGGGAGGCTCAGTCGGTTAAGCGTATGCCTTAGGCTCTGGGTCCTGGGATGGAGCCCCCCATCGGGCTCCCTGCTCAGCCAGGGGGTTCTGCTTCTCCCTCTGCCTGCTACTCCCCCTGCTTATGCTCGCTCTCTGACAAATCAGTAAATAAAATCTTAAGGGGGGGGATAAAAACCTGATGTAATGGAGTCTTTCAGCAAAACCATCCATTTAAAATTCCAAAGCAGGGGTAGTGACCTTGTGGAGTAAACCTTCCAATCTGAATTTAGCTGGTCATGTGAAGACAAAACACACTGAGTTTTCAAGACAGCAATACTATAAGCCCACATTTGAGCTTACAATCAAAATGACAGGGGGGCCTGGGTTGCTCAGGTCATGATCCTGGGGTCCTAGGATGGAGCCCAGCATGGGCTCCCTGCTCAGATGGGAGCCTGCTTCTCACTCCCCATTCCCCCTGCTTGTGCTCTCTCTCTCAAATAAATAAATAAAATCTCTTTAAAAAATCAAAATGACCGAAGTACGATATTGCAATTTATACACTGACAGTTCATACCTTGAATCTTAAGAAAGCAAAGAACAAGAAAAAAAGTAAGATGGAAGCATATGTAAAAGGATACATACGAAAAATAGTCCTTAGAAGAAAAATGTACACAAATTAAAACTACAGAGAAAAAACCATAAGGAATATTTTGGTGCTAAACAAGTTGAAGATCACAAACTGTTCATCTTAAGAGCGAGGGGAGACAGTGTGCCTGGGTGGCACACTTGGTTAAGCACCCAGTTCTTGGGTTCAGCTCAGGTCAAAATCTCGGGGTTGTGAAATTGAGCCCTACATCAGGCTCTGCACCAAGGGCAGAGTCTGCTTGAGACTCTCTCTTCCTCTGCCCCTCGCACGCTCGCACTCTCTAAAATAAATAAATAATTTTTTAAAAAGAGAAAGAATAGGAGGAGAAAAAAAGAGCATTTCCAAGTACAAAGAATCACCGGCCAGTTAATAGTAACTTGACATGAGTTATGGAGTAAAAATACCTACTTGATTATCAGCATTATGACAACATGTACATGTCCTTGCCCTATGTAGTCAAGAGTTTGGCTGGCCTTTGTCTCTGGTTCCTGGGAGGGAGACTTGAAAGCCTTGGGATTTCCCCAGTGTCTCTGTTGGTCACGGTGAACACCTGGTTGTCTGTACAAACAAGATGACCTGAGATGGCCAGAGGGACCAACTGCGTGACTAGCAAGTTAGGCTTAGCAGGAAGATATCAACCTGGATTCTGAGGAGGGGAGAGGGGGGTGAGAGACTGGATTCAACCATGTGGCCAAGGATGCAGCTAGTCACTGCTTTACAAAGTCTCACCCAAGACACTGGTTACCTCATGAAGTTGAGCATCTCTGGCTGGCACACTCTGAGTATTGTCACACTCCAGTGCAGAGAAGGTAATGCATTGCCAAGGATGACAGAACCTTCACTTTCAGAACCCTCCCAGACTTTGCCCTATGCCTGTCATTTCCTTTGGTTGGTTCTAATCTGCACACTTTTGTTACAATAAATTTGTCATCTTTAAATATAGCACTTTTCTTGAGTTCTGTGAGTCATTATAGCCAATTGTCAAACCTGAGGGTACACGTGGGAAATGCTAAATTTGTAGCCAGTTTAATAGCCTGAACATGATCATGAGCACCCCAAGTATGTGGCTGGGGACCGAAATGAGGACAGTCATACAGGGATTATCCCCCGAGACTGGGCAGCTGGCCTGACTCCAGGCATGACATCAAGCTTCGTATAAACTCTAAAGTACTTTTTAAACTAGCATTGTATAGTAGAACCTAATTTTTCTTTTTATATATCTATGATCAAAATACAAGTCAGATCATGCCAGTCCTCAGTTCCAAATCCTGCAGGTCCTCCCACTGTACTCAGGGGAAGCCAAAGTCCGTTCAGTGGTCATGGCACTGTACATCTCCAGGCAGCTCTCTGCGCCTCTGTCCTGCTGGCAGGATAGTCCTGTGTCCTGTGGCTCCTATGCTGTTCCCCCAAAGTGGGACTCTTCTCCCCAATACCAGCACAGCTCACTCCTGGCTTCTTTCAGGATTATTTCGATCTCTGATTTCCTAGCGTCTGAAAAGAATACATCGAGGTATAGTTTTTCTGGCATTTATGCTGGGTGATGTTCTCTGAGCTCCCTGGATCTGGGGTTTGGCCTCTGATGTTGAATTAGGAAAATTCTCAGTTGTTATTATTTCAGATGTTTCTTCAGTTCTTTTCTCCCTTTCTTCTCCTTCTGGTATTTGTACTATACATATTGTCCCACAGCCCTTGGAAATTCTGTTCTGCTTGTTCAGTCCTTTCTCCAACTGCTTTTTCATTTGGAAGGTTTTTATTGCTATATCCTTGAGATCAGAGACTGCTCCCTCAGTCGCGTCTCACCCACAGAGCCCATCAAAGGCATTCTTCATTTCCGTTAGTGACTTTGATCCCTGGCATTTTACTTTGGTTCTCTCTTCGGATTTCCACCTCTCTGTTCACATTGTCCATCTATCCTTGGTATTCTTTACTTCATCCATTAGAGCCCTTAGCATATCCATCACTATTGTTTTAATTCCCAGTCTGGTAATTCTAACAACCCTGCCACATCTGAGTCTGGTTCTATGGCTCGCTCTATCTCTTCAAACTATATTTTTTGAACTTTCGATGTCTTGTGATTGTTTTTCTTGAAAGCTGGACAGGAAGGTCTGGGTAAAAGGAATGCTGGAAACCGACCTGTGGTGTTGAGTAGTGTGCAGTTGTGGGGGTTGGTGGGCACGAGAGGGAGGGTCCAAGGATGGGGTCTCAGCCTCTTAGTGAGACCATAAACGTCACTCAAGCTTCTCAGCTCCCCTGCTGCACCCTTGGGTGGGATTGGATGGCTAGAGGGGCTGGAATTGGTATTTCCCTTCCCCTAAGTCTGTTATACTCTGAAGAAACCCCAGCAGATTAGGATCTGGTTAAATAGCTTCTCCTGAAGGAACGCATCCTTAGGAAGAACCGATGCTCTAGATTATTTTAAAACAATTCCTTTTCCCTTCCCTGGCTAGAAGCATGACAGGAGTTTTCTCTGATATTCACTGTAAGAGCTGAGCAGAGTTTAAAAAATAGAACTCACAAAAATGTGGGGATCCTCCATGATGGGGTCCCCTGGAGTTTCCCACTCTTGGGCTTGTCTGCATGGACCACCCCCCAATTTCTCAATGACATTTCTTGTGTCCTACCCCAACACTGGTTTCTACGGGGTTTCTGTTCTCGTGGGTGGTAATTATCTGTATTCACTGGTCATAATCTCAATCTTGGGGGGCAGTGGTTTGTCCTGTGACCCCACTTCTTTCATGGATTCAAGAAGAGTTAATTTTTCAGCTTCTTCAACTATTTTTGAAGATAGAATGGTGACCTTGAAGTTCTTATGTAAGGAACCAGACACAAGAATGTTCTTCTCTCCATCAGACCACATACTGCCACCCCATACACAAATGGCCTCTGCTCCCTCTGAAAGAGAAGTCCATCCATAGCCCTCTCCCAACCCCATCAGGAACTCTGAGAGAGGGGTCATTTCCTACCTGTCCTTACACATTTACTTATTTATTTATTGAATGGCCCCAAAATGATGATCTACATAGTGACGTACCTGTGGGTCATCGCCAGTCTGCTTTCTTTTTTCTATCAAAGGGAAGTTTTGACTCAAAATAACACCATGTAATAGAGATTCTGTCCATAAATCCCAGGAATACTGGATATTAGTGGCTAATGTACATTTTCAGGATTCACCTGGGCCTTGCAAACAGAGTAAAGAAAGTCAGAGTTCCTCGAAATGATAGTGGGGACCCAATGATCCCAAACAGAAGATAGGTAGACAGATGACAGATAATAGATGATAGATGATAGATGATACAGGGGCACCTGGGTGGCTCAGATGGTTAAGCCTCTGCCTTCGGCTCAGGTTATGATCTCAGGGTCCTGGAATCAAGCCCTGCATCAGGCTCCCTGCTGAGCAGGGAGCCTGCTTTCCCCTCTCTCTCTGCCTATCTCTCTGTCTATTTGTGATCTCTCTCTCTCTCTGCAAAATAAATAAATAAAATCTTTAAAAAAAGATATATCATAGATAGATAATAGATGATTGATAGATGATAGAAAATAAAAGATAGATATAGATAGATGATAGATACTAGATGATTGATAGATGAGAGATGATAGATAATAGTAGATAATAGATAATTGATGATAGATAATAGATGATTGATAGATGATAGATGATAGAGAGGATAGATAATAGAAGATAGATGATTGAGAGATGATAGAGATGATAGATAATAGAAGATAGATGATTGATAGATGATAGGATGATAGATAATAGATGATTGATAGATGACAGATGATAGAGAGATGATAGATGATAGACATGATAGATAATAGATGATTGATAGATGATAGGTAATACATGATAGATAATAGAAGATAGATGATAAATAGATGAGAGATAATAGATAGATGATTGATAAATGATAGACAATAGTAGAATGATATTTTCTATTGGCTCTGTTTCACTGGAGAACCCTAATATATGATGTCACTATTTTATTGATGCAATTCCCAAATCAAAGTTTTGTGCATTTCTTGCAAAAAATGCTTTTTATTTTCAGAAGCAAATTTAAGGCCCTTATTTATTTCTATTTCCTAATATAATTTTCATGCCCTTGATGTTTCACATAATCACTTGAGGAAAATTAGTGCTTAAACTCAAACAGAAAACTGTGGGTAATGGAGATATGAACTTAAGTTTCAGGATAATAAAATTCTCTCCAAATTTCCACCTGCAATTCAGTTTTCATTGCATACATGCCCATCTTAGCATTTTCCCTGGAGTAGAAAGGTAGGAGGATGAAACAAGCCTATGTAAGGAATACCTACCCTCCCAAGAAATGCCAGCAAGTTCTGGCAAAAGGCCAGTATTGATTGTTCCTAAGTCTACTCTGGATTACTAAACCAGTTAGCTCTCAGCTATACAAGTATTGTTAAATGCAAAGGACAGTGTTAAAGTTATTTGTCTCCTGTAGCTTTATACACATAATTGCAGCTATTCCAAATTATCTGAATATAAGAAGACAGTTCTGAAACTTGCTGTATGTCACGCAGCTTGTCCATGGCTGAAGAATAATGACGAACAAAGCCCCCTTATATCTCTCAGCTCTGACTAGGGATTCTGGAGGATGTTGTGTGCTGGGATTGCTTTCTGAATGCCCAGCTGAGACGTGTGAATAAACACGAGGTTTCCCAAGTCCTTCACAGCCTTCACTATGTGGTTGTGTCACCAGTAATATTTGCATAATGGTAAAATCCAGACACAATTCTTCACTTGCCCAAAAACTAAGCCAAGCATCAGATTTGGGCGAGTCCTGAGATGATCCACTAAAGCCAAAATCAGTGGAGCATTAATACACTGAGAAATTAAGAGGTAGAGGTAGAGGAGAGGCTGGCCACTGTCTCCTGTCTCTGTCTGAGGGGTGGGTAATGGCTCAGAGTTCTTGGGGACCGGCAGAGGGACTGGGCGTAAACACGACAAATGCCCAGCAATGTTCCAAGGACAGCATGGGAAAAAGGAATTCACAACCAATCTTCTGGTAACACCCCCAGGTCAAAGGATAGTTTCCTTTGGGGAGGGAAAGACCAGCAAGTGACTGGGTTGCTGATCAGAGTCCTTTACTGACAAGGTGACTGTCGTATGTGTTTCTATGTATAACTAAATGGGCATCTGTCGCAACTTGGCAATCAAAGAAGAGACTGCTGACAAAAATGTCATGGCTTCTCTTTTTAAATTTCTTTTTACTTTTTGTTTATAAATAAAAAGGAACTCAACCCAATTAACTTAAGAATGTGAGTTAAAATGGCTACTGGTCATAACCTTGTAGAAAAATGACATTTGAAAGTATCGGTATTCCACTATCAGGGGGATGTGAGCCTTTCCCATGAAGAAAAGTTCATTTCCTTGTTTCCTATGGTTGTGACCAAAAATAATCTAGAATTCCAACTCCATCCAGACAGATAAATAATGGATTGTTGAATTTTTTAACCAACAGAGCCATTTCAAGCTTAAGAGGCAGGTAGGTTGCTCATCTTGTAAATGCTGCACTCATTCCAGACATTTTGCTTCACTGACTTGAGGAAGATATTTATGTGCCTTTATGGGCTTTGTGATAAGACTTTATATGAATGTGTTACAAGATGCATTAGCTTTACTGTGAGAACAGCTCTCACATCCGTGAAAGAGGATCATAAGTCACAATTACCATTTCTTTAAACTTGCCAATTTTTCTGGCTCATTTTCTTTGTAAGACCACGTGTCCACATGGCTACTGTTGGCCAAGGAGATCACTAATTCTGTAAGAAACAACAGCCAAAGTTGAGTGTGGGTAAATTTGACTTCTCCTGGGTCATTACAAAATTCTCACTTGTTAAAATGAATGTTTATTGACTTTTGCTTACTACCCACAAAAATTTATGCTAGTGGTGACAATTTAGAAAATATAGGTAAAAAGAAACACAAAATAAATATGATTTAAATTCTACCATCAGAGATAAGAAATACTAACATTTAAAATTTTATTATTCAGGGGGCTTGGGTGGCTCAGTGGGTTAAGCCTCTGCCTTCAGCTCAGGTCATGATCTCAGGGTCCTGGGATCAAGCCCCACATCAGACTCTCTGCTCAGCAGGGAAGCCTGTTTCCCCCTCTCTCTCTGCCTACTTGTGATAGCTCTCTGTCAAATAAATAAAATCTTTTAAAATGATAAAATAAAATAAATAAAATTTTATTTTTCTAAAGGGGCACCTGGATGGCTGAGTTAGTTAAGTGTCAGACTCTTGATTTTGGCTCAGGTCATGCTCTCAGGGTCATGGGATCGAGCCTCATGTCAGGCTCTGTGCTTAGCAGGAAGTTTGCTTGAGGTTCTCTCCCTCTTACCTTGCCCCTACCCACCTCACTCCCTCTAAAATAAATAAATAAATCTTTTAAAAATAATAATAAAAATGAAATAAAATTTTATTTTTCTAATCCCTTTCCTATACTTTGCCAAGCAATATTTTTAATAAAAATTGGTTATTTCATAACTTTTTTCATATCTTGCTAGTTTGATGTAACTGCGTATGGTGTACTCATTGCCACTGTATTAACTATTCATTTACCCACACGGTGAGGGCTATGAAGGATTTGGGAAACCTTGTGTTTATTCACACATCTCAGCTGCATGTTCAGAAAGAAAACCCAGCACAGAATCACTGGCCAGAGCTGAGAGAGAGAAGGGGGTCTTTGTTAATCATTATTATAAATAATAAATATAAGCAATAAAATATATAATATAAATCATTATAAATAAAATGCTTATTTAAATTAATACATAATTTATTTTAATTAAAGTTAATTGATTTATATTAAATAATTATTTAAATTATTTAGATTAAATAATTATTTAAATTAATTAATTTGATTAAATGGTTAGTTAAAATAGACAAAGTAAAATATTCATTTAAATAAAATAAAACCACTATAAATATAAATCATTATAAATGATTTTAAGAATTACACAGCATTCTACTGTATGGGTCACTATAACAATGTTTAACCATGGAATTATATATTTATAATGTGATGTTGGATATGTCCAAAAAAATGTACAATGATCATTCAAATTGTATCTTGGATGCATTTGATCATTTCATTCCCAGTTACTGAGAGTCATAAACTTGGTAGAGACTTTAAGTTGTTTGCCAAAGTCCATTCTGCCATTATTCCTGGAAACATAACCAAGGACTAAGAAAATTCCCCAACACCTCTTGCTTCTAAGTGCAGAGTGAGACATGGGCTTCCCTGCATTCCCCTCTCCCCCAATATATCCCACACATGCCTCAGCTGAAACTACAATCAGCACTGACAGAGCTTTACTCAAAGAGATCACAATGCACTGTAGGACAGAGCTCTGACTTGGGCGGAGCGCTGGTCTCAGACCCTGAGCAAAACATAAATGCCCCAGACCGTTCCAGGACAATTGTGAGGGAGAGAAAAGAAGCTAGATGACTTCTGATTGGGTCCCTTTGTGGCAGTAGCTGCTGCTCTGACTTTACCTTCTACTCATCCAGTGGTGATTTATCTTCAGATTCATGCTTCAGAAGCCACTCAGCCGTAATTTCCTTTCTGAATTTCTGGCAATAATCTGGAATAAGCAGCATTCCTTTGGCCACAAATTGAGAAGGTTCTCAATGTCACCTGCTTCCACTAGAGTTCATGGACTTTTGACAAGGCAATACCCACCCTTACCTCAAGAAGAAGCTCACCCAGGTTGGAAACCATTCCTATCACTGACGGCAAGTTGCTTGTCACAGAATAATAATGTAGGTGCCCAAAGAAACCCTGGAAATTGAGTTTAGGGCCTTAGTCTCATGAATGCAGAAACTGATACCCAGAAAGGTTAGGAGGCTGATCCAACAACACATATTCAGAGGCCACTGAAGGATCAAAATTAGAACTCAAATCCTGATTTCTAGTCAAGAACACTTCCCACTCACTGCCCTAAAACACACACACACACACATACACACACACACACACGCAGAGAAGGGAAAATCCTTTTCCAAATGTTCTGACTTCGGATATCTAGCCATAGTTTCTTTTCTCCTCTAAAGAGGAATGTATGACAGCCCAAGTAGCTTTCCCAGACTGAATGACAGGCACTCATGCACTGAACAATTATTATACAACCAGCATGAATTCAGCCCTCATCAGATCTAATTCCTGCCAGAAGAAGCACACATCTGGAAAGCAAAAAATTCTAACATTTAGTGAAGAGCTATGTAGGATAGGAGGAAATGCACAATGTTTACCATGTATATAATTATAATTGGAAACCCTAACCCAGTCTTCATGACCATGGCAGACTTCCTGGAAGAGGTGCATGAAGTTGATTCCTAAAAATGTATACATGGGAAGTCTGCAGAATTCTGGGGGAACCCAGCTTCACACCTGTTCCCATCTCCTTCAAACCCATCACTCTCTTACCTTCCCTATATTCTCTTCTATATATTTCAATTTCACTTCCACATGGTAAGGCAATACCAGTCATAATCATGAGAAAACATAAAATTCGTACAGACACCATAGACTTCAATTTAAATAAAAAACGCTGAAAATAACTTCATCTTACTGCCAATTTACCCTTCTTTACCATTCCATTAGTATTCTCTGCAAAACTGAAATACATGATGCTGAAAATATTTAGGTTTTTCATGCAGGAAGGGCCACGATTTAGAAGCTTCTCTCTATAGATCCTGAAAAGGCTGATGAAGGCTGTAACCACTGCCTGGATCAAGGAGGTAAAGGGACCTGTGGCGGGGGTGTCTCTGGGTCAGGTAATCTGCTTCTCCAGTCTCTATCGTGGGACAAAGACCAGTCCTCAATAACAGCACAAATGCAAATTACTTTCATATACTACCAGCCTTACCCCAAAACTTCTTAATAGTAGATGTGGAGGTTTGTTGGATTTTATTACTTGTTTAAACAATTATGAAAATAACTCATGTCTCATGTTTGGTAATAACACACTCACATATGTGTGAAAATATTACCATAAAACTTTTAAAACTATCTAATATAAATAAGAGAATATAATATTGTATTAGAAATGTATCATGGGGACGCCTGGGTGGCTCAGTTGGTTAAGCAGCTGCCTTCGGCTCGGGTCATGATCCCAGCGTCCTGGGATGGAGTCCCATATCCGGCTCCTTGCTGGGCGGGGAGGCTGCTTCTCCCTCTCCCTCTGCCTCTGCCTGTGCTCGCTCGCTCTCTCTCCCTCTCTCTCTGACAAATAAATAAATAAATAATCTTAAAAAAAAAAATTTAGAAATGTATCATGGATGGGGCACCTCGGTGGCTAGTGGATTAAGCCTCTGCCTTTGGCTCAGGTCATGATCTCAGGGTCCTGGGATCAAGCCCCAAGTTGGGCTCTCTGCTCAGCAGGGAGCCTGCTGCCCCCCTTTCTCTGCCTGCCTCTCTGCCTACTTGTGATCTTCAAATAAATAAATAAACTCTTTTTAAAAAATAAATATATCATGGAATGCATACTTAAAATGTATAGGACACATATATATAATGATGATGCACAAAATACCTCAATTGCCAACAAGATGAAGTCCTTCGAGGATGTACAGATATCATATTGAAAATTCGTTAAGAATATATTCTTGTGATTATACCAATTTTGAAACACACCAACTTTAAATAAATATTGTTAGAAACATGAAATGGGGTAAAATCAAATATTCTCCCACCCTGCTTGAATAAAAAGCCATTTACTAGTAATGCAGTCCACAGGAACTATGCCCTTGTTAGAACAGGCAGCTGGGCTCTAGCAAAATACCTGGAAGCCAGCCGGGAGGAGGCTGGCTCCCTCCGGGCTCGCTTGTGGGCAGCTCAGAGGCGCGTCCATCTGGCCAGCACGCACAGGAAGCAGGACCGCACCAGCCAGGGCCAAGATGCTGGAAGTCAGGACGGAAATCCCTGACCAAATTAGGAAGAAAAAGCGGGAACTACTGCTTCCGGCCCCAAGTAATGACTATTCCGCCCCCTCGTTAACGACCACCAAGACAGAGCCCCATTGCAGGGCGTGGTGTGCTCTCCTCTCCTCTGTGGAGCGCACCTGTTCTCAGGTCAGTTCCAACCTTCCCACACGTGCGGCTCGTCTGCTGCTCTGCATGTCTGCGCAGGAATTCTTTCTGGTAAGGAGACCAAGAGCCTCCGGGGACATCTTTAGGGTGCATGGAGACCCCACAGCCTCGGTCTCCTCCATTCACCAGGCAACCCTGAAAAGATGTAGAGAAAATTATCTGAAAGAAAAATAAGTATGCATTAGTCTTAGTGAAAAATTACTGAATGAAAAAGTTAAAATTGAATACCAACCAAGTGAGCATATTAGGGTAGTTCAATTTTATAATAAAAAGGTACATGGTGCAAAAGCATCGTTAAGAAGTCCATGTAGAAGAAACCACAGAGGTAAAGTCATCGTATGGATGCAGCTCTGAACCAGACCTCTCCCATGTTGTGGGGGACAGTGGGTTCAAAGATCAAGATCCTTAAAAGACTGCTTAAGAATGAAAGCCTTCATTTTACAAAAAGCACAAGGGTATGGACGGTGCTATTTCCATCACTATTGTGAAGTGATACTGTTCTCTCATGGTTTCCATGTCCCAGGCAAGAGAGTCCACCTCCAAGTGAGTAAGGGGCACTTGTGAGAAACTGAGTTACACCTGTGCAAGTGTAGAAAGGAAACAGCCCCCACCTTACATGCCCAGTGTTCTTATGTAATACTAGATATAATATTTATGTAAAACAAAGTTCTTTATTCACTTTTATACATAATCATATAATCAAAAAGAAAAAACCTTGTAATTTATTTTTTAAGACTTTACTTATTTATCTGAAAGAGAGAGCAGGGGAAGGAGCAGAGGGAGAGGGACAAGCAGACTCTGTGCTAAGCACAGAGCCGAACGTGGTGGGGCTCCATCCCAGGACCCCGAAACCACAACCTGAGCTGAAATCGAGAGTCGGTGTCCCAACTGAGGGAGCCAGCCAGGCACTGCACTAAAGGGTGGACTGAGGAACATCTCACTTTGGCTGTAATCATCCCCTCTGTTCTATCCAGGAGATGTCTCTCGGTGGTTTTCAGTATCACCTGTGAGAATTCCATTCAAGCATTGACAAATGTTCCTTCTATGTGACAAATTTATCCCCTCAGCCCCACCTCATCTTACTAAGTCTCTCCGTGTTCTTCTGGTGTTTGAGTCATCCGCATGAGCAAATTCCCAACAGCTGAAGAACTCAGCTCCTATTCACCTCCATGGAAGATTCTTGTTCACATGAAAGCAGGGATTCTGGGGACTCTCGATCTCAGCTCAGGTGATGATCTCAGGTCAGGATCTCAGGGTGGGATCCAGCCCCACCTGGGGCTCCCTGCTCACCAAGGAGTCTGTTTGAGATTCTCTCTTTCCCTCTACCCTCCTCCTGCACTGTCTCTTTTACGACCAACATAATAACTTTATAAATAAATAAATGTTTGTTAGATTTCACCTGTTGGGGAAAAAATCGTGTATCTATATCTATATCTATATCTATATCTATATCTATATGATTATATGGTATATAATATATATATTTACATTTGAAAAAATAAATAAATCTTTAAAATAAACAAATAAATTAGCTATAAATTAGTTAATTTGTAGATTCAATATCTATGGATTAATTTAAACATAATTAGTACATTTTATGGAATCAGAAGAAATCTGTTTCTACTAAAAATAACACATTTTAAATGTTCTTAGATATTAATAAAATGTTAAAACATTTTATTTATTCAGTTTTTTTTAGTAAACAATTAATTTCATGATCAAGCCACCCAATAATGAAATGTATCTTTGATACAACATATGTTACCTTTGTCTAAATACTAATCCCTGAAAATATTATCAAAGAATACTTAGTCAAAATGTGTTAACGTGTTAATAGCTTTTTAGTGGTGTTAAAAAAGAAAAAAATTGGAACTATGGTTTTTTACTATGAGGGACATAGTTAAGCAAATGAAGAGAGAGATGCTTGCAGCCAAAAAAGCACATGCAAATTTGTTGCAATGCTCATAATTGGAACATATTTCTTCTCTTTTATGTTTTTCCACTTTGGCTAGAAGAGTTTTCATCCAGTACTTGTAATTAAATAGTTCTGTAATGTCTTGCTCTTCTTACTTTTCTATTTCTCTGTTCATCCTAGTCATCACAGAATTTCATTTCATTTTTATTAGTCTGATATTCCTTTCTAATGACTCAATAGTGTCTATGTAGTTTCTCAGGATTCACATATAAAATTCAGCTACATTTATAATGGTTACAAGTTTTAATACTTGTACATAAGTGTTGGGAAATATACAGCATTCCTGTATAAGTTCAAAATAAATGACCTTTCTGTTAAACTTTACACATGAGCATGCTAAATTCA
>RCUC01130078.1:0-22010 GCA_003697995.1 Taxidea taxus jeffersonii | reverse complement strand
TACTGTGACATCATACTTCTGTAATTGCATTTATCATACTGCACTGTAGCTTATTTAATTATCTGCCACTCCTACTAGACTGGAAGCTCTGTGAGGGCAGTGATGGCGTTTCTCTTCTTTATTGCTATGTCCCTAAACTTTACACACATTTCTGGATACCAAGTAAGCATCCAATAAATACTTGCTGATCAAAAAACACTTTATTGCCTTTAGGGCACCTGGGTGGCTCAATTGGTTAAGCAACTGCCTTTGGCTCAGGTCATGATCCCGGAATCCCAGGATCAAGTCCCACATGCGGCTCCCAACTCCACAGGGAGTCTGCTTCTCCCTCAGACCTTCTCTCCTCTCATGCTCTCTCTGTCTCTCTCTCAAATAAATAAAACATTTTAAAAAATACTTTATTGCCTTTGACTTTTGATTAATTCCAGAAAAAGTAAAGTATAATTCTCCAATGATACTCATCCCATTTTCCTTGCCTCCCCAATATTTGGAAGACTCAATGTAAGTCAGGGGTCAAGTTATATCCAGTGAGAATGCATACTTGGTTACTACCCAGTATAAGATGTGATTTTAGGAAACTAATTTTACTTCAAATGACAGCAAGACAGAATACAAATGCAGCTTAGAAATGTGTTGTTTTGAGGCTCAGTAAATAACAGTCCAAAGGCTTTAATATTTTAGTGAAATAACACCATATCCAAGAAAGTTAGTCATTAATCAAATTTTAGAATAAAAGCCAAATATTTTTGCTCTTTCTTTTTCATTTTCACACTTTACACTCAGATGATAGTAGATTTAGTAGGATGAGAAGAAATAAATACACAAAACAATTTTGTTCTGATAAATTCTTTCTTAGACTTGTGGCTTATTCTGGAATGAAATTGTATCATCATCTTCCTGTGAAATATGGTAATGTATGGTCAAAACAACCAACTTTGCCTTAGCAAATTCTTGTGACCTCATGAAAACATGAACAATACACTTTAGACGGTTGTATCTATAAATACTATTTTGAAGTAAAATATATGGCACATACATTTTAATGGGTGATTATCTGATAATAGTGATTGTTTGAAAAACATAGCTGAATTTAGGGAAATGATGAAAATTGTTGACTTGAAAAAAATTTGAACCATACCATACTTGTCTAATGATTATTAAAACTCCTCATATTTTTCCTCTAAGCTTAAGGGATGCACAGTTGAATACATGGTTCCTGCTTTTAAAGGTCATTGTCTCAGTGAAAGACATACCTATGAAGCTGGAATTACAGTGTCCTGTGCCCTGAGAGAGTTTTAGGCAGGATGCTGGGGGAGTACAGAGGAGAGAACTAGACTCTTGTAAGAGCTGAGATCTGAGCTAAATCTTCAAATCTGAGTTGGAAGTCTCTAGATAGAGAGGATGTGACAAGACTTTTTAAACAGACAGCAAAAGATTCGGTAGACATGATGGTATCAAAGCATTTGGTATATTGAAGAATGTCCAAGAGAGCATTGTAGCTGGAGAGAAGGAGTGATGTGAAAATGAGAACAATGTGGTTTTTAAAAGAGATGGAAGATAGGGTGAGAGAGGTAGTTTGCTCTGATTTGTGAAGGAGCCTAAGTGCCAAGGTCAGGAATGAAGTGGGCAGATGATAAGAGCAAGTGAGTATTGGGTGGACATCCTGTAGAGATAACAATGCTAAGGAACTGCAGCAATTCTAATTCAGATAGCAAGACCTTTTATAATGCAGAAGTAGATTTTGTGAAAGACAAGGGCTAGTTAATCTAATTAAGGGCTAGGAAAGGCTTTCTCGGGGGGGTTGATATCTCAAGGATAAATATGAGGAGCCCTGGAAGCCAGGAGGGAAGAAACTATTCCAGGAAGAGGACTATCCTATAGAAAGAGATGAGTTAGGGAAAGGTCAGGGCAAATAAGAGGATGGGAGGAGAGGAAAAGGAGACAATGAGAGGGGAGGGGAAGGGAGAAGAGTTCTGTTCTCAGAACTGAAAGTAGTTGAATATGGCAGTAGGATGGGAGCAAAAGTTAGTGAAGGGGAGTTAGTGGAGACAGCCTTTGGGATGAAAACAATGGCTAGAACAAGTAGGTCCTTGTAAGCAATCTCAGGATGGGGGCACCTATTCAAAGCAGGCAGGTGATATGATGAAGTTTACAATTAAGAGAGATCACTCTAGAGAGTTGATTGGAGAATCTATGGATGAATGAGGAGATCAACATGTTAGTTTCAGTAGTCTAGAAAAAGATGACAGTAACCCAAACTGGGATACTTATTGACAAGAGAGTTGATATTTTTAAGAAAGGGATTAAATGAAGACAGCAGGGTTTAAACTTAATAGGTGTGAGCCCATAGAGAGCATGGGGTACTTGTCAAAGGACTGAAAACATCATTGGGTTAAAGATTTTCTGTGGTAGGTGAAAGGAATCGCTGTAAGAGAGTGTGTTGCTTGGAAGGTGATGGCTAATTTATTTTTTATTTCAGAAGTTGACTGGTTCTTGGCAATAAAGAACTACTCTTGATGTGGAGATGGGGAAGAGAAGTGGAGGAGAAGGTGCCAGATGAGGAGGCCATGGACTGAGTGACTACCTTGTTGGAAGGCTAGGTGAAGAAGAGAGCTTGGGCCAGTGGCTACAGTCTTATTGACTGAGACATGTTATGGGACTGGGGAGATGATGATATAGAAAATGGCCCACAAACAGATTGAAATGAGTCTAGAAGGAGCAGAGGGCTTTTATAAGAAAGCAGTGGAGAAATAGTCCAGAAATAATGTTGAGCAGCTTGCAGAGAATGTCCAAGAATGATTAGTCTCAAACTGAGAGGGAGGTAGAAACGATTTTTGAAGAGAAAGCCACATTTTGGATAAAGCAAGAAGAAGAATGGAGCTATCTTGAAAAGAATTAGGGTATGTGGACCTGGACTGGGGTTCTAGAGACCACAGGTTTCAGAAGCAAAGGGGGGACTGCAAACTAGATAGCTGAAGTTAATGTGGATTGAAGGCACATGGATTTTGATGGCTGTAAGTTTCCAAAACTGCTGGATGGCGAAGGTTGTTCAAGCTTTTAGAGAGGACTCGTTATGCATATTTTTATTAAATGTGAAAATAAGAAGCTACTAGTTCCCCTAAGTGGACTTTGTGTATTTAAAACTGGAGCCGTAATTTTATGGTGCTGCCAGTTGGCTTTCTGAACACAGCTTAAGTATGCAAACCCATAGGGCATCTCTGGAGATCTGTTTCCTGGACACACGCTGTTGACTGAATAACCCTTCAAATTGATATTTAATGATGAGGTATCTAGATAGAATATTTCAATATCCAGGAAAACTCATCCTGCATAGACTTTTAATCTCCAGATCTATTTCCGAAGACTTCCTCAGCAAAGACACATTTTCTTCTCATGTGTGTTAAAATGAATAAGCTCTAATCTTGAGGGAAGATGGAATCAAAGATCTGACAACAACATTTGTCATAAATAATGAATAAAAGCATTAAAAGATTAATTAGGAAAAATGAAGTATCAGTGTATCACTTGTGCAAATTCGCTCATGGGAGTTCTGGTAGGTTTGCCTCACTGATGAGCTGTCTGTATGAAATTCTTCTCCCATGGTACTCTCCAAGCTCTGCTTAGGTTTTCCTCTTCACCCATGGCTCCTTGTTCTCTTCCTTTAGTCCCTAAGTGGGTGTTCCTCAAATCTCAACTCTTAAGCTTGTGAATTCTTTCAAAAGTTTGTATTCCAGGCTTTTACTGTTTATTTCTAAATCTGTATAACCGGTTCTTTCCTTTCTTTGACCCAGACTTTACTGGTAGAGGCATACAAATAGAAAATCTTTCCTGGAATGTACAATTATTGTCATCTCAGCAAACTCATTTTGATTCAGTCTCAATCAGTTATCTTTCTTCTCAATCTCCCACTATCTCAGGGGCACCATTCCATCCTGGACATTCAGGCTCCTAATCTTTGTATATCTCAGACTGTTACAAGGGCCCCACCAATTCTTCCTTTGCAATCCCTTTTTGTATTTACACTTTTCACTTCTTCTCATTTGATTCCACCTCCATATGACTAGTCCCTAATATCTTACCCTCAAATCTATTCTGCTCACAAAGCCGGTCTTCTCAAAATAGTGATTTGTTTTGCCCCTACTCTATTAAAAAGATACATGAAATAGTCTCCCTATCCCTCTATGTTATCTCAAACCTACATTCTAAGGTCAACCTCCAATTCCCCCTCCTCTGGGAAGCAGCGGTTTCCACCCAAACTCCCATCTCTGCTTTGAAAAGACCCAACCTATGAAAATTGGTACTGGGAGTAGTCCAGGAAAATGGGTGAGAGAGATGAGTACACCAGGATTCAAAAAAGACCCAGTCATTGGTGCACAGACAGCTCTTGGCCAAAAATAACATTGCACTTTATTATAGCTTTCACTACTGGTGACATGATAAGGTGAACTGGTGGAAAGGAATGCACTAGCATGCAATATGTAATAGGATTTTGAAGTCAATGTGTGGGATGAGTCTCTATAAAGGGTGATAAGAGTAGACGGCTACTGCTAAATGCCACTGATGCTTTGTAGAGACATAATGAACAGCCAAAGGTGAGTAAAGGTAATAGAAAGCCAGGCACGAAAGCCAAAGGGCATTTGGGTTTACATACAAAGAAATTCTCATTTCAAAACCAAGTACCATGTAAAGACTTAATAATAATAGTGACTGAATTTTAGAGACTGTTAAGTGCCCAACCATAGCAAGTCTGATTAGAGTCCACAGAGAATCAAAGATACTTCCTGAGGAGATAGCTAAGTCCTTAGGAAGAAAGAAAGATCATGCAACACTATGAAATACATGCACAGTAACCGTTGCCCAGTTCTCCAGGCAGAGCTAAGGTCATTTACATAGGTAATTATGCTATGGAGAAATGGAAATACTAATACATTCCAAGAACTATCTGGCATAGGATTTAAGTTGATAGTGATAACCAGAGACCCAAACCATATGGTCTTCCTGTTAGAGTAGGGGCAAATGAGGTCCTGCCCAAAGTCTGGTGGGCATTTCCCCATCACAAATGTGTAATTGGACTTGACATACTTGGCAGCTGATATAGCCACCATATTGGGTCATTAGTCTCTGAGTTCAAAGCTATTGTAGAGACAGTCTTCAAACTGTCCCTCATCCTTCTGCACCCCTCCAACCAAGATAGTGAATCAAAA
This sequence comes from Taxidea taxus jeffersonii, assembly GCA_003697995.1. Lineage (NCBI taxonomy): Eukaryota > Metazoa > Chordata > Mammalia > Carnivora > Mustelidae > Taxidea > Taxidea taxus. The sequence goes on along the minus strand of RCUC01130078.1, from coordinate 16,806 downwards.
CCAATATTGTATTTTAGGGGTATAGTTGAGGTTAGTGTCATACTGAAAGGATCTGAAGGATGCAGGTGGTGATCCCTGTCATATTTCCATTTAATTCATGAGTTTTGCCCTTGAAAAAACTTGATAGGACTTGGAAAATGATGGTTGATTACAACAAATTCAACAAAATAGTAGCCCTAATCACAGCTGCCTTGCCAGATGTGTTACTTTTGCTAAAACAAATTAATAAAGCCTCAGATACAAGCTATGCAGCCATTGATTTGGTGACTAGCTCCTTTCTATCACTATCACAAAGAAGGTTCAGAAACAGCTCACATTTGCCTCATATGGAATGGAAAACTGTATGCATTTATAATTTTGCGCCAGGGCTATTCTAGGTTTTCTGCTCTTTATCACAGTATGTAGGCTGAAGAGCTCTAGATCAGTTATGTCCAGTATAAATAAACTGTGAGCCACATATATAATTCAAATTTTCTATTAATCACATTAAAAAGTAAAAGGAAACAGGTAATTTAATATGTTTTATTTAACCCAATATTCCCAAAATATGTCAACACCTGATCAATATAAAAATTATTAGTGAGTTTTTTTTGTACAAAGTCTTCTATACTTCTGTTTTATACTTATATCTCAATTCAGATGTCAAATTTTCACAGGATGTACTTGATCTCATAAAATTCACAGTTGAAAAAATAGACTTATATGCCCAAATTTTGCCAGACATACTTAAAATTTGACCGGTAGCTGAATTAACTGCCCCAAAATACACTTTTCCTTCAATAATTGCATCAACATTAACAAAACTGGTTTATCTTTTTTAAAGAATTGATTTGACTTTGAAGGAAATATGTATCAGTTTTGAAACTACAACAGTTTTATACAGTAAAAAACAGTAGTTTTAACAGTAAATTTTAAAGCTCTTAGTCAATGCAGTATTATTAAAATTGAATTCAAAATATAGTATGTCAATTGAAAAGCAATTCTAAATTTACTAATATCAAAGAGTTCTTCAAATTTTTCTTATAGTTTTTTCAATAAATTTATATAACACTGTCAATTATAATTAAAATTTCAATATTCATTTTGGAAAAATGTGTACAATTATTACTGATCTATTAAATTATTGGTAATATAATCATTATTATTGATACAAAAAACTTCAAGTCCAACATGAATTTGTATGCAGGTATAGCTAGGTCACAAATAAACTTTTTCTTTCCTCAGGAGCTTCAAAGTTAGTTTATTCATATGCAGTTTGTTATCAGTGAGAAAATGTAAAGTGTGCTACTGGGATTTTTGCCTTTGATTATTGAATGTCAACAAATATTCCTTTAATTCTAGAAATCTTTTTACAGCTTTTCCATGGCTTGGTCAATGAGAATAAGATCATTAAATTCATTGTCTTCTCTTTGTTCAAAAGTTTGATAATTGGTGATGATTTTTAGACATATATACTGCATGATTTTAACAATTATATCAGTGGTTCTTTTCCTAGAGTTTTCTTCAGAAAACTAAATACAAATATTTCCAATATGTATCCTGTAGTGGGATAAATCAACAAGGGGCACTACCAATGTCTTGTTTTAAAATAATGAAAATCCAATTTTGACTTAACATAGTTAGAGAACCATCCATAATTATAGAAACTATTTTTTCATATCTAGATAAAAATTTTCTTTGAGAGATAAAAGGATTTAAAAATAGCTATTCCATTGGGCGCCTGGGTGGCTCAGTTGGTTAAGCAACTGCCTTCAGCTCAGGTCTTGATCCCAGAGTCCGGGGATCAAGTCACAAATGGGGCTCCTAGCTCCATGGGGAGTCTGCTTCTTCCTCTGACCTTTTCCCCTCTCCTGCTCTCTCTCACTCTCATTCTCTGTCTCTCTCAAATAAATAAATAAAATCTTAAAAAAATATTAAAAAATAAAAAAAAATAGCTATTCCATGAGTCTGATTGTTTGGGTTGCAAGTTGATATAAATTTGGGAAAAATGCCATATGAAGTTTCTGACAAACTCCAATGGGAGAATCACAACTCAGGCCCCCAGGATTTTGGAGTAAGGGCATGTTATCTGTAGTAGAGATTTATATGATTTAAAACACCTGGTTTGTCATTGAGCCATAGTAGAAAAAGAGTGCCTGACAATGGGATACCAAATGATCACATGGCTGAAATTATTTATTATTAGCTGAGTCCTGTCAGACCCATGACGTTAAAGGTTGGGTTGGCCTGTAATCCATTGAAAATGGAAGTGGTGCATCCTTGGTTGTGCATGAGCAGGACAGGGGCACAGACTAGTACCTGAACAGGTTGCCGACCTCCCCCATGTCACCCACCACTGTGGCATTAATACCCTCCCTCAGCTCATACCTGTGGCTATATGAGGATTCTGTATAAGCAATTGAAGAAGGAACAAAAGCCTTATGTTGGTGTATAAATGTGTTAACCCATTATGTGAGTACAAGCCAAGAATGGTCAAATACACTATAGCCTCAGGGTAGCCTTGAAAGACAACAGTAAGGAAAAATCCTTTTATTTTATTTTATTTTTAATTTTTTAAATTAACATTTAATGTATTATTAGCCCCAGGGATACAGGTCTGTGAATCGTCAGGCTTACACACTTCATAGCACTCACCATAGCACATACCCTCCCCAATGTCCATAACCCCGCCACCCTCTCCCTACTCCCCTACCCCCGGCAACCCTCAGTTTGTTTTGTGAGATTGAGTCTTTTACAGTTTGTCTCCCTCCCGATCCCATCTTGTTTCATTTAAGGAAAAATCCTTTTAATTATAAGAGTTTTGGATTATGCACTTGGCCATCCATTTTGTATGTAAAGAGAAATGACCCCAAGGTTTAGTATGCACAGACTCATGGGCAGTGCCAAATGGAAGAAGACTGAAAGATCAGGAACAGAGAAGTCTGGGTTAATGACATGTTGATGGAGAAATAGAAGTTGTCATGCTGTGTGAACATTTTTACAGTACACACTAATACCTACCAGAGAACATCCAAAAAAGAAGAGACACTAAACAAATGGACAAGAGTACTGAGCCAGTTGATGTCAGCCAGTCTCTGTCATCAGACACCTCAATGTTGGCACGATGAACACGTGAACAGAGTAGCCACTATGGTAGAGAGGGAAGCTACATATGGGTTTAACAGCATGAGTTCTGACTTATCAAGATTGATTTATCTATAGCCACTGTAAACTCTCCAGCCTGTCAGTAATAGAGACCAATGCTGAGAACCCAAATAAGTACCATTCCTTAAAAATATCAGGTGACCATTTAATGGCAATATGACAACATTGGGCCTTTTTCATCCTGGGAGGCTATAAGTTCACTTTTACTGGACTAAGTACATGTAATTTGTATTGGTGTGTCCTTCCTGCCTGCAGGGCCTCAGCCAGCACCACTATTCAGGGGTTAATGTAGTCCTAGATCCAATAACGTGGGATCTAATGAGAGGAGGAGGCAACTGTTACATTACCAGAGTTAAAAGTGGTTCAGATGGCTGGAGAACAGGAGAGGAAGTTGGCAAAGACGAGTTGGGAGATGAAACTGGAGAGGCTGTCAAGGTGTATGTAAATTGTGGAAAGCTTTATGAGCCAAGCCTTGTGAACTAGGGAGTCTGGGCCATATGGATGTGGGTAATCAGCAAAGGGTTTTAAAAGGCAAGTGACATGATCAGATTTTCCATGAGCTCCTTATTATCTTAAGCTTTACTTACCTTATTTGTGAGAACAGGAGGAATGTGAAGTTCTGAACTAAATTACAGTCTCAAGTGCCAGGCCTCTGTCCTATTCATCATAGAAGAAAACTCATTTTTATAATGAGAGAATTGCCAAGATTATATTTTTTCAAGTAACAAAAACATACAAATGGGGCAGGGGAGGATCTTTGCCTGCTCCTATTTGTAAAAACCAAGAACAGAATATAGAAATGTTCAAAGAGCATGTTTGAATACATCTCTTTGTAAAACATGACAGAAAGGAGTGATTATTTAAATTGGACAGGACTTTGCATTCCTGGCTCCTTGGTGGCAGTGCCTTTTGTCTGAACTCTTCTTACTAGAAAAATGTCACAAAGGATAAAAAATGAGTCCAATAAGTTTTATTCAATTTCAGAGTCTATTATATATTCTGTTTTACACAAAGCATATAATTTTAAATTTCATAGATAGGCACTCCGAACATACGCTTGGTAGATATACAGCTGTTTGTATGGGTGAAATTGAAATCCTCCAGGGAGGGTACACTAATAATTCCTTACTTGTAAGACAGAACAGCCATCTCATATTCCAAACAAAGCCCAGCCAGCCAAAAGTGATTCATGGTCATTTATAAAAACTGATTACCAATCACCAGATCTTAAAGCCATGGCAACCTTTATTTTTCAGTCTTATAAACAATAAAGCTCCCTTTTGTTAAACTCATGAGGGAACTCTTTCCCACAGAGGAGTTAGTAAATGCAAAAGCTAATTTTCCCTGTCTGACAGCAGGCATGAGAGCTGATGAATACATATATGATAAATATATATTTCAGTAGAAAGAAAATATTAATGTGTATATATTTATATAGAGTTTTCTTTCACTGAGCTGATCCAATGAGAGAAAAATCCAGAACTGACTCCTTTGTTTTAGTGGCTCGAAAGGAAAATTTTCTTCTGACAAGACAGCATTGAAGTATTCAGTTCATTAATCCTAAAAAAAATCCCATATTCATATTTAGTTTAAGTGGTTCTTCTGAACAAGATATTAAAACAGTAGTTTCTGTATTTAATAGTGGTAAACAAGAGACTGTAATAATTCCTGATTTGTGGCTTAATCTCAATGCTTGATAATGACATTAGGCAAATTGTTCTTCAATTTTTGATCATCTAGGAGTTCCACAGTACCAGGTAGAACCAGCATGACTCTGTGACTAATGGCTCCTGCTGGGGACCCTTTTCCCTGTTTGAATGGTTGAGTGGCAAACCAAGTAGGTAAGAGAAAGCAACAAGGTCATTTCTTTGCTTAGCCTTCATTTGTTCTGTCACTGTGTGCTCTATGTACTAGTGAGACAGTAACTTCTCCAAGGTTAGTGTGAAAGCCTAGAAATATATTCACCTCTCATGTAGTCAAAAGTTTTGGTGAAGGTATGTGAAATCCAGTAGTCAGTTAAAGAACAGACAGAGGGTGGAGATGGAGGAACATAGGCAAATCTCTGTTTACTTTCCATTACGTGCATAATTGTTTTTATTTTTGGAAGAGTTCCTTAAAACAGTTTAAAGCAGAGTGAGTCAAAGAAGTTTAAGAAAAAAATTTATTCAAAATCAGATAATATTTTGGGCCATATTTGAGGGTGATATGGCCAAAGCTAAGCAACAGTTGAACTCTTACTGACATGTTGAAGTCTGTTGGTATCTTTGGTCTCCATCTGATGAATAAGTAATTGTGAATGTTAAGCCACTTAGGTTCTCCTGCTCAAACTCTTGAGTCCAATTTTGGAGTACTGGCCTTGCACATAAGCCTTCCAGAGTTTTACAACTTTCATGACTGGGTCTTCATTAAAGGCGTTAACTTCATGTCCAGTGTCTGTGGTCTCCTGCTTGGTTACATCTATTCCTTATACTTTATCCAAGCTTTGGCCATTGAAGCAATCCTGAATCTGGGCTTGAGCCTCCTTTACTTCTGTAATAGATTTGAGTAACTCTTACTGACTGGTGGTGTCATTAATGGTACATTGACTACCTTAGTCAGAACTGGCTCTTGCCTTCTTGTCTGCTTGCTTGAGTACTTTCTGGTTGAACTTGAAAGGAGGTTTGGTTGTGTGGGCAAAGATAGCTGAAAAATTCTAGTCCAGTCTGGCTACAAGAACAATCTTTAGTTCTTGTTCTGCATCAAATACATAATCCCTCCTGGGTCTGTTCTAAACTGTGTAAGCAGATAATTTCCAGTTTTTCAATGACATTTTTAATAGTTGCCTTCTGGAATTCAGCTTTCAAGGGATTTTTTTGATAAGAACTATGTAATCATGATGGAATCTCTTATTAAAAGGACTTTCCTTTTCCAAAGCTTGAAAAAAGTCTGTCTCTCTCTTCTGAAATTATCAGGCTATCTATCAATAATTGAAGGTGAGATCAAAACTATGACCTTGGCAGGTAGTGCAGGAGATTTGCTAAAGTTGCTCAATAGTGTGAGCTATTTTTTAGATTATGTGTTTTTGAACTATATTAAAAGTAAACTTCTTTTCTCACTCTTCAGGATCCTGGGAACAGGTTCACTTATTCAACAAACATTTCACTTATTCAACAAACAGTACTACTATGAAAATAGAGAAAGAGAGCAAATTGAGGTTTCCAGCTGCCCTTTCATACTGGCTGTCCTTGGCATATTACCCAAGAGGGGTCCATACTTGGCCTAGTTACCATAGTGTCTTATAGTTCTGAGCACAGTCCAAGTTTAGCCCCTGATAAATCATCCACCAAGCTTCCTGCATACAGACCTTCATATGGATCACCTGAAGAAGACTCTAAGCCAGATATACAGCCAGTAACTAAATTAAAGGACTTAGAGTCCACGTTTTAACAAGTTCCCTATATAATTCTTATTCAATCTGCCAGAATCACTCTGTCACTCTAATTCAATAGAATGACCATGGACAATCTTTTTAACCTCTCAGTGTATCTATTTCCTTATCAATAAAATGAGAGGTAACACTAGTCTACCTCATGGGGTAGTTGCAAGGATCATATGAATTCGTATGTATAATTAATATATGTTAAAGGCTTAGACTAATGTGTAGGAAGTGCTGTGTAGGTGTTTTCTATTACTATTATTTTTAAAAAATATTTATTTATTTATTTGAGGGAGAGACAGTGAGAGAGTATGAATGAGGAGAAGGTCAGAGAGAAGCAGACTCCCCGTGGAGCTGGGAGCCCAATGCGGGACTCGATCCCGGGACTCCAGGATCATGACCTGAGCTGAAGGCAGTTGCTTAACCAACTGAGCCACCCAGGAGCCCCGTGTTTTTTATTATTATTAGCACTATTAGTGGTAGTTTGGTGGTAGCAGGAAGCTCAGCCTATAAGCATTTCCTTATGAACTCCCAGCTGTGCCTGTTTCAGGGCTAGGCATCGTACATGAGGTATGGTCTAGTTTCTTGTCTTGACCAGGTTAGGATGAGCAGAGGTCACATTGTGGGGCTATGAGGCAGAGAGAGCACAGGGGAATAAAGAGAATGTGGTGCTTGAGGCCAGCTTCAGTTTGAATCTTCCTAGTGGCCATGTGACCTAAGGCAGGAGCCTAGTTCTCTTGCCTGTAAAATGAATGAAAATTAACTTCTTCTCTGTTTAACTTTGAAGGCTTGCCTTTTGAAATAGGTTGCCACAATAGGACTTTTCCTGTTGACTGGATTTTGGTATTACATTCTCCACCTCTAAGGAGTGAATCCATGATGAGCTAGTACCTCTTGGTCCTCACCTTCCTCAAATTTACATAATGGGAAGTGCAGGAAAGAATTAGGAAGGAATGGAGAGTGAAGAATTCTTTGGAGAAAGAGTGTGCTGTCCATGTCCCCCTCCACTCTCTTCTCCTCCCATCAGTCAATTGGGCATGGCTTCAGAGAGTGATCCAGAAAGCTTGATGTGTCTATTGAGCTTTGAGAGACAGAGGTGCTGGAATATGGCTCACCCTGAGAAAGCCTGAGAGAGAGGCTGGCTGAAATCTCTCTGGTGGCATAGCATAAACAGGGCCACAGTGGAGCAAGCTGCCCTTCACCACAGAGGGACTATAGGCTTGTTTCCTTTGGGACAGAGAAGCCCATGATTCATCTTGCAAATGAACTCTGGTCATGAGCACATCTTATTGGGATGTGAATTGAGCTTTGCACAAGAAGCCTGAATGCACTATTAGCTATAGAAGCTGTGGAGGATCATAAGATTAGCTGGGGCTGATACCAGGGAATTGCATTCAGGGTATGCAAGGGAGAGGAACCTCTAGACATCTATAAAAGTACCCTGGTGAGCAAGAATTAAATCAACAGATGGACACCTGCCACACCCAGGGGTACTAACCCCAGATTGCACCTTTGCCTGGCAAGAGATATCTTTTCTGGTCCTTTTTTTTTTTTTTTTTGAGATTTTATTTATTTATTTGTCAGAGAAAGAGAGAGCACGAGAGAAAGCACAGGCAGACAGAGAGGCAGGCAGAGGGAGAAGCAGGCTCCCTGCCGAGCAAGGAGCCCAATGTGGGACTTGATCCCAGGACGGTGGGATCATGACGTGAGTGGAAGGCAGCCGCTTAACCAACTGAGCCACCCAGGCATCCCTTTTCTGGTCCTTCTTATCACTTCCCTCGTACCTTTACCTGACTCTCGAGAGGCCAGAAATGGTCAGGGGGTGGAAGGGAGGTAAAGCAAAACCAAATCCAAATTGTCCTTGCTTCTCTGCTTCTCCGATGCAGGTTTTGTTGTTGTTTTGTTTGTTTTGTTTTTTTGCCTGAGACAGAACCAAGCTTGGGAGAAGAGAACTTGACATTGAGGGTTTGAAACTTTAATATTGGACTACACTGGGGCTTTAAAATTTTGAAATGATCAGTAGATCACTGGAACAGGAACTCTCTCCTATTTTATACAGCAATAGAAAAGATTGATCTCTCAGACTAGGTTTAAAGAAACAGTAGTGAGACAGAATAAAGTTAAATTTGGCTTGCATACTGCCAAGTCTAGCTGGTTCACAAAACCAATTACCTTGGTAATGTTAGAAGAATCAAATGAACTAATGGATGGGAAAGTGTTTTGAATATTATAAAGTGTACATATTTTGAAATACTGTTTATATATGCATATAAATGTAACTGGAAAAAATAAAACAGAAAACACCTTCTCACTGTAAAGAAGACGCTATGTTAGGTGTTTAGAAGATATAGGAATAAGTGTGACATTGTCCCTGCCTACAGGGAACTTACTGCTTCTAAAGAACGACAGTTATATGCCTTACATTTTCCATACCCGCCTTCTGCAATGCCAGATGAAGTCAGACAAGCAAAGGTGAATGTGATCCAACTTGAAAATGATAGCCATTAATCCTCTATAAAAGTGATTCAAAAGAAGGAAACAAAAGGGCAGTTTGTCTTCTTGCTGCTGCCTGTCTGTGAGCTCCTCAGGCCCATGCTTATTTCAAATGCCTGCTTCTTTCTGAGTACCTGTATACTGCCCTAGATCCCTGTGGCTGGAGGGTGCTTGCTCTGTTGTCTCTTCCTTCTGCATTTTCCACAGTGGTCTCTTCACAGCCTGCAGCTCAGTTACTTCTTTAACTTAAGGAAGTAGGCTAAAGGTTCCACATGCCTCTGGAATGTGGAACAGGAAAGGAGGAAGAGTTGACATAATTCATACCAAATAGATCATTTTATTTTATTTTATTTTATATTTTATTTTATTTTCGGTGTTCCAGCCTTCATTGTTTATGCACCACACCCAGTGCTCCATGCAATACATGCCCTCCATAATACCCACCACTAGGCTCACCCAACCTCCCACTGCCCTCCCCTCCAAAACCCTCAGTTTGTTTCTCAGAGTCCACAGTCTTTCATGGTTTGTCTCCCCTCAGGATTTCCCCTAACTCACTTCTCCTCTCTATCTCCCCATATCCTCTGTGTTATTCCTTATGCTCCACAAGTAAGTGAAACCATATGACACTTGACTCTTTCTGCTTAACTTATTTCACTCAGCATAATTTCCTCTAGTTGCATCCATGTTGATACAAAAAGTTAGGTATTCATCCTTTCTGATGGAGGCATAATACTCCATAGTATATATGGACCATATCTTCTTTATCCATTCGTTCATTGAAGGGGATCTTGGTTCTTTCCACAGTTTGGCGACTGGGGCCATTGCTGCTATGAATATTGGGGTACAGACAGCTCTTCTTTTCACTACATCAGTTTCTTTGGGGTAAATACCCAGTAGTGCAATTGCAGTGTCATAGGGAGGCTCTATTTTTAATTTCTTAAGGAATCTCCACACTGTTTTCCAAAGTGGCTGCACCAACTTGCATTCCCACCAACAGTGTAAGAGGGTTCCCCTTTCTCCACATCCTCTTCAATACTTGTTTTGTTTACTGTCTTATTAATTTTGGCCATTCTAACCAGTGTAAAGTGTTATCTCAATGTGGTTTTGATGTGAATCTCCCTGATGGCTAATGATGATGAAAACATTCATGTGTCTGTTAGCTATTTGTATGTCTTCTTTGGAGAAGTATCTGTTCATGTCCAGTTTTTGATGTGATTGTCTGTTTTGTGTGTGTTGAGTTTGGGGAGTTCTTTATACATCTTGGATATCAGCCCTTTGTAGTGTCATTTGCAAATATCTTCTCCCATTCCGTGGGTTGCCTCTTGGTTTTGTTGACTGTTTCCTTTGCTGTGCAGAAGCTTTTGGTGTTGATGAAATCCCAAAAGTTCATTTTCACTTTTGTTTCCTTTGCCTTTGGAGACATATCTTGAAAGAAGTTGCTGTGGCCAATGTCGAAGAGATTACTGCCTAAGTTCTCTTCTAGGATTTTTATAGATTCCTGCCTCACATTGAGGTCTTTTATCCATTTTGAGTTTATCTTTGTGTATGGTATAAGAGAATGGTTGAGTTTCACTCTACTACATGTAGCTGTCCAGTTTTCCCAGCACCATTTATTGAGGAGACTGTCTTTTTTCCACTGGATGTTTTTTCCTGCTTTGTCGAAGATTATTTGACCATAGAGTTGAGGGTCCATACCTGGGCTCTCTACTCTGTTCCATTGATCTATGCATCTCTTTTTGTGCCAGCACCATGCTGTCTTGGTGATCACAGCTTTGTGGTAAAGCTTGAAGTCAGGCAATGTGATCCTCCCAGTTTTGTTTTTCTTTTTCAACACTTCCAAATGGATCTTTTTAAAACTACATACAGGGGCACCTGGGTTGCTCAGTTGGTTAAGTATCTGCCTTCAGCTCAGGTTGGGATCTCAGGGTCCCAGGAAAAAGTTCCATGTTGGGCTCCCTGCTGAGTGGAGAGTCTGCTTCTTCCTTTGCCGCTCTACCTTTCTTGTTTTCTCTCTTTCTCTCTCTCTCTCTCTCTCTTGCATGGGCTCAAATAAATAAATAAAATCTTAAAAAACAAAAAACAAAACTACATCCAGTTCCCTCGGCCTATAACACCTAGAAGCCCAATACTCCGGTGACTAACTCTGTGATACTGTTTCAGGCCCTCTTAGATGGCAGCAGCTTTGTAGAAGGTGCCGTACCTAGTGTATAGTAGGAACTTACCTATAGAAAATTGATGTTTTCATGTATATAGTTTTTCTGTGTGGGATAATGAAGCTAATCCTGGGTCTTTCCTAATCCAGGCTATAGGCAGCTCTCTGCTTGTTTTTAAAAATTGTGTTTGGTTTGATCAATATATCTAGAATATCGATCTACAGCCATAGTATCAAGCTACAGTATAGCAGTGTTTGTTAATATGACAGTATCTGAAAGGAGAATACAGCCTGCACCAGAAAAAAAAAATATGTTTGTCTGGTCCATGTCTCTCAAGTGTGAGGAAATAATTCAATCTAGTAACTTGAAGAAACAAAACAAAACAAAACACAACAACATCAAAACCCATAAAACAAAGCAAAACAAAATATGGTTTATATTCTTCAATGGGGAGATAATCTCTCTACTGAGCTAAGTTCAACTTCACCACTGTGTGTGGTTGGCCTCCTACTGTAAGGTAGGGCACCATGGTCTAGAGGCACAACCGCCTGTGATGGGAGTAACCCTCCTCTGAGCCATACAAATTATCTATTGTATCTTTTGGCCAATTCTTCTACCTTTGCCAAAATGTGAGATATTCTTCTAGTCTTTGGGATTGGGGTGCCTAGAATGTTTGGGTGAGGAAAGAAAAGAATACCAAGAAGTTACAGGTCAAAACCAGATTGCAAAAGAAAGATGAGAACCATCAAACATAAAAAAAATCCAAACAGAGCAGCAGTCTGGGGCTATTTATTGCATAAACAAATAGTTTGAAATCTCTTAATCTTCCTCCTATAATATATCAGGATCATATTTAAAAATATACACATTAAAACTATACAGTTTGGTGAAAATAAATCATTAAAGAAATATTGGATTATTTTAGAGATGGAAGTAAGAGTGCCATGCATTGTGGAAAGTTTTTCATTCATAATAGATACAAAAATGGAGGTACAGTTTTACTTTCTGATGGTAAACTTATCTGGAATGCCACATTTCCATAAAGTATCAATTAAGAATTAAGTTAATTTAACATCTGTTGCTTACCTGTTCTGTGTCAGGTCTGAAGAGACCCTAAGACCTAGTTCCTGTCCTCAAGATGCTCACAGTTTTAGGTGGGTTATTCCAAAGAGAATCATTTGCATATCACAGAAGGTGGGTAATGATGGTTTCTCTGGAAACCTTGATGGGATTTTTTTTTTTTAATTTAAGCTTTATTTAAACATATAATGTAACCCCACCACCCTCTCCCAACCCCTCTCCCCCCCACCCCCCTCAGTTTGTTTTATGACATTAAGAGTCTCTTTTGGTTTGTCTCCCTCCCGATCCCATCTTGTTTCATTTTTACTTTTCCTACCACCTTAACTCCCACCCCCGTTGCATCTCCACTTCCTCATATCAGGGAGATCATGTGGTAGTTCTCTTTCTCCAGTTGACTTATTTCGCTAAGCATAATACGCTCTAGTTCCATCCATGTCGTCACAAATGGTAAGATTTCATTTCTTTTGATGGCTGCATAGTATTCCATCGTATATATATACCACCTCTTCTTTATCCATTCATCTGTTGATGGACATCTAGGTTCTTTCCATAACTTGGCTATTGTGGACATTGCTGCTATAAACATTCGGGTACACGTGCCCCTTTGGATCACTACGTTTGTATCTTTAGGATAGATACCCAGTAGTGCAATTGCTGGGTCATAAGGTAGCTCTATTTTCAATTTTTTGAGGAACCTCCATGCTGTTTTCCAGAGTGGTTGCACCAGCTTGCATTCCCACCAACAGTGTAGGAGGGTTCCCCTTTCTCCACATCCTCGCCAGCATCTGTCATTTCCTGACTTGTTCATTTTAGCCATTCTGACTGGTGTGAGGTGGTATCTCATTGTGGTTTTGATTTGTATTTCCCTGATGCCCAGTGATGTGGAGCACTTCTTCATGTGTCTGTTGGCCATCTGGATGTCTTCTTTGCAGAAATGTCTGTTCATGTCCTCTGCCCATTTCTTGATTGGATTATTTGTTCTTTGGGTGTTGAGTTTGCTGAGCTCTTTGTAGATTTTGGATACTAGCCCTTTATCTGATATGTCGTTTGCAAATATTTTTTCCCACTCTGTCAGTTGTCTTTTGGTTTTGTTGACTGTTTCCTTTGCTGTGCAAAAGCTTTTGATCTTGATTATGTCCCAATAGTTCATTTTTTCCCTTGTTTCCCTTGCCTTTGGCGTTGTTCCTAGGAAGAAGTTGCTGCAGCTGAGGTCGAAGAGGTTGCTGCCTGTGTTCTCCTCAAGGATTTTGATGGATTCCTTTCTCACGTTGAGGTCCTTCATCCATTTTGAGTCTATTTTCGTGTGTGGTGTAAGGAAATGGTCCAATTTCATTTTTCTGCATGTGGCTGTCCAATTTTCCCAACACCATTTGTTGAAGAGGCTCCTTGATGGGATTTTTAGTGACTCTTGCCTTGCTTTTCACTCAAAGGATCTAATTGTATTCTGCCCAGGCCATTGTATCATAAGATAGAGCTCATTACCCTGATCCACAGAATTGTGAAAATGAAGTCCACCCTGGGATCCAAGGAAGGTTTTCAACCTCATCCCTAATATAGTTAAAAAATTATTTCACAGAGCATTGTCCTCCAGGTTCCATATCCTTTCATGAAGCTCCAAGGTAAAGAATCTTTACCTCAGTGTAGGTAGCATGTGGTGTAAGGACAGCCTATCTGGTAGGGATGGCTGGTCTATCAGTCATGGCTCTAAAGCTGCAGGCTTTGGGTGAGACACTCCCTTTTGGGATCTTAGTTTTCCTGTATGAAAAACAAGAAGGCTGTGCTCATACCCTTGGTAGCGTTCTTCCTGGGTTTTCTGATCAGGTCATTTCTCTTGCTCTGCTCTTGTAGACCGCAAGGGGGCCTGCTTCACTGATTTCTGGAATAAGCCCAGTGAGGCAGTGAATCCACAGTACAAAGTTCTTTGTAAGGTAACAGCGTGAACCCTTGCTTGCTGAAGCTCCTGAACACCCAATAATCCCACCTTAAAATAGCGTTAAAGGCAATAGCTCCCTAGTACTGTGTCTCTGATTCTATGATTCCTATATTCTATGCTGTTGAGTGGCCAGGCGTGAGGGGCGGTAGGGTGGGGGGGATTCAAAAGGAGGCACTGAGGAGTCCTGTCCAATCTCACAGCTTTTAGCTTGAGTATACCCTTCTTACTGTTTTTTGGTTGCTTGGCAGCCCTTTGGAAGATTTCTTTGCCAAAATCAAGCTGACATTCTTGCTACATCTTTGTGTATGAACTAGCCTTGTGTTGTCCCATAGGTCACAGGCTATCTGAATTGAAAAAATTAGAGTTCATTAGAGATTTTATTAACTCACAACTGTTCCTTCAAAACAAAGAAATTAGTGAATGAAAAGTTATTAATTTGTTTAATTCCTATTTGCTCAAACTGAACATCCTAGGTGCCCTGAAGACTTCCCTCTACCTTGGGCATCTAATATCTAATCAGTAAGTCTACTGATGCTTCTCTATAATATTCTTCCTCTCCTTGTTCACCCCTACCCCCTAATTTAGGACTCTCTTATAGCTTGACTATTGCAATATCCTCCAATATTGCTGCCATGCCTCATCTTTCAACATCCCCAAATCCCATTCATCATACATGCATATCTATATTGGCTTCATAAATCTTAAACCCTAGTAATCATTTTCTTCTGTTCAGAAACATCAGTGTTTTCTGCTGGTCTAGATTAAATCCAGATTAAAGTCCACATTCCTCATTCTCACATTCAGGCCCCTTCAAACCTTTTCCAGTTTTTCAGCTTCATCCTGATACATTCCAACACAAAACTAAGCCCTGTCTTCCCTAATTTCTTCAGAGAACTTTAATTCCCTTACATTACACAATTATATACATGCCTTAAACCTCCTACTACAGTGGAAACTCTTTTTTAAAAATTTTTTTAGGGGATATGAAATTTTATTTGAAAAACTATTAGATATAGTTTCAATTCGGAGCAATCTAGTAATATTCCAAAAAGAAATATACTGGTGGTATTGGGTTAGGCATATTTTGAAGACTTTATTACAGTGTGAAGTAATTTTTTGGTTTTGGGTTTTTTTTCTTAAGTAGAACTATTTAGTGTTGATTGGGTTTCTAATCATTGGGAGTGTTTTGTTTTTTTTTAAATTGGTGTGGATATAGATCAAGAGAAATTTTATATATATATATATATATATATATATTTCAATATAAACATATAATGTATTTTTAGCCCCAGGGGTACAGGTCTGTGAATCGCCAGGTTTACACACTTCACAGCACTCACCACAGCACACACCCCCACCAATGTCCATAACCCCACCCCCCTCTCCCAACCCCACTTCCCCCAGCAACCCTCAGTTCGTTCTGCGAGATTAAGAGTCTCTTATGGTTTGTCTCCCTCTTGATCCCATCTTGTTTCATTTATTCTTTTCCAACCCCCCAACCCCACCTCCCACGTTCCATCTCCACTTCCTCATATCAGGGAGATCATATGAGAGTTGTCTTACAGTGGAAACTCTTTAGAGATAATATTCCCTCTATTCTTAGAGCTAATATTCCCTTTACTCTTCAGGGGTAATCATCCCCAACACTGGGTCTTCTGCATAGTTGCTAGCCTAGAATGTAACAGACTGGTTTTTGGTAAATGTTTGTAGAACCCATCAGTGAGGGTATCCCACAAAGCATTGCCATTCCTACCTTCAGCTCTTCTCTCACATAGTGCTCTGCTTAAGATGCTCTCTTCCATTCACTTTAAAATCTCTGCTACTTTTGGTGTATTAAAGTTAATTTTTGTCTAAGATTTCCTATTCATTAGCACAAAGCTCTTCATAATCTCTTCTTATCTTATTAATGTTTGTGGTATCTATAATTAATTCTCCCTTTTCTTTCCTAATATTGTTTGTTCATATGTTCTGTACTTTTATCTTGATCAATCTTGCTAGAGGTTTAATTGTATTACTTTTTGCGAAGAACCAACTTTTGGCTTTTGTTTTATCTTCTATTGTATGTTGGTTTTATATTTTATTAACTTCTTATCTTTATTATTTCCCTTTTCTACTTTCTTTGGGTTTAATTTGCTGTTCTCTCTCTCTCTCACTCTCTCTCTCTGTCTCTCTCCTATTTTAATGTTCTAAAACAGATGATTAGCTCTATAATTTTCAGCCTTTTTTCTTTTTCTAATATAATCATTTGAGGTTATGCCTTTTACTGTCAGTACTGTGTTAGTTATATTTTATTCTATAGGAAATTGTTACATAGCATTATTGTTTAGCTCTAGGTATTTTCTAATTTATAATATGATTTCTTTGATTATGAGTGACTTAGGAGTGTGTTTTTAAATTTCTACACATTTGAAGTTTTTCCTAGTGATCTTTTAGCTACTACTTCTTACCTAATTTCTTTGTGCTCAGAGAACATAGTGTGATACCAAATTGTTTAAAATTTGTTAAGACTTATTTTATGGCCCAACATATTGTCAATGTTGGTTGAAAAGACTTTTTTATCTTTAATTACTGGGTGGAATGTCTTTAAA
>ML101592.1:438-73258 GCA_003697995.1 Taxidea taxus jeffersonii | reverse complement strand
GGGGGGGATGTTTGTGTCTGTGCGTGTGCTTCCTGAGTCCCCAGCCTCTGTCTTAGCACTGAAGGACCCTGGGAGAACCTGGGGCGATTGGGAGGGCCCTGGGCTGGGTGCTGGGGAGTCAGGATCTTGCCAGCTGCCCAGCTTCTGCAGAAAATCACATCACCTCTCCGCCAGGCATGGCTCCCTAACCCACTTGCAGCTGGTTACGGTCAGGTGGGAGCCAGAGCTGCCGAACCTTTCTCGGCAGCTTGTTTTGTAGCATTATTATTCAGCAGGTGACTGATGTCCCAGCAATCCAGTCACTAATAATATGCATTCACTGCACACATATTTATGGAGCACTTACCTCACTCCAGGTATTGCCAGGCCCCCCAGCCAGCTGCGGGGGGAGGGGGTCTTGGGAAGTAAGAAGTTGTGTTCTTGTACCTGGAAGCTATCCTCCCCCAGCCTAAAGGGGGGGTTAGAATTCGTAATTGTTTATAATCATGCATTTGTTTTTATGTGCGTGGATGGGCGATAGAAAGGAGTGTGGTGCTGTGGCTGGGTCCCTGAGAGGCTCCTGAGTTCTGGGAATGAACTCCAGATGACGTCCCTGGGCCCACAGAGGGGAGCCAGGCCCTAAGTTAGGGAGACCCCATTAGATTCTGCATCCCTGTCCCCTGTCCCCAGCCCAGGAGGCGCGGCCCGAGGGAGCCACCAGTGGTTTGGAACCATCAGAGAAAATGTATGGAGGAGAGTTAAATTTTAAATACGTAGCACAGAGAGCATGTTCTGTTTGAGTGTAGGAAAAGGAATGTTCCATAAACAATAGTTCTTAGGACAAGTTTTTGTGAAGAAGGCAAGGTTTGACTTGGTTGATTATCAGGATGATCTTGATTACATTTCTATATTATGGTGATTGACAGTTTACATGATCTTAGGGATATTAATACTGCTACCTCTTCTGTAATTTCTTGGGTTCCTACCAGGTGCCAGGCATACACAAAACACATTACATACATTTTCTCACTCAATTCTCACAACAGCCCTTGCCATAATAGGCCGACCATCTTTGTTTCTCCATTTATAGATGAGGACACCGACGCCCAGAGAGGTTAAGCGACTAGTCCAAGGTCACACAGCTACCAAGCGGCAGAATCAAGGCCCAGTCTAGGTCTGCATGCGTGTAGGCCATGACACTGTCCTGCTTCTGAATGTTTAAGAAGCCAGGTTTCCAGAAAGCCAGATCATTTCCCCAAGGCCAATTAACTAGTTAGTAGCACAGCCCAATTTGGTCGAATATTCCAAATAGACGTCATTTTAGTTTAGTTTTTAAAGTTCAGGGCCAGAACGTAAGCCCAGAAAATCCATTCAGCCCCTCTGGGTGACAACTGGCGTAGGAGGAGGGCTGCAGAAGGTGAGGAACCGGTCCATTATCCGGTCATGGCTTCGCCGCTTAGGTCTGCGAGTGGAGACAGCTGGGCCCAATATCTATTTTCACTCGAGTGTGGCAAAACAGAGCTGGGAACCCATAGTGTGCTGCGGAGGGCTAGTGAAGCAAACGGCAAGAAGAACAGTGATGTGTGTTGGAGCTTCACTTTCTGTGGGAATCCATCTGGACTCCTCCCTCGCAGCCTCGGGGCGTTTGGAACCTCATCTGCTCTTGGCTTATTCCAGAAGGTTCCTGCGCTGGCCGGTCGCCTGCAGCGGGCACCTTCCAGCTTCTGTGCCTCCCACTCCCCAACACAAGGACCCAGACACGCGCGATTACAGTGGAGGAACCCTGACACCCCCACAGACAGACCAGATAGGGAAAACGAATCTTTCTCAGAGGACTTTTTCTAAAGAACAGAACCTGAGATTTTCCCCTCTTGTCTAAGAAAGATGACGCTCTTACTGAATTCCAAAAACAGAAGGGATTTTCAGGGTAATCGACTCTAAGATCCATCCAGAGGCCACTTCTTTCATTTATCTTGTTTTTCATTTATTTATTCAACAAATACATTTATGATATATAGTAGAGCTGGATGACATCCGTGCTTGGCGGGCATGATGAAACAGTAGGGGAAGGCCAGTTTATACCCACGTAGCCCACGTAGTGAGGGAAACATACATTAAATAAGTTATAGTAAAAATAAAAATATAGCCACAAAGTGTGTTAATGCCGTTGGACTGGTAAAGGAGCTCTGAGCATGTGGAACAGGTAGACCTCACCTGTTTTTGTTTTTTTTTTTAAGATTTTATATATTTGAGGGGCGCCTGGGTGGCTCAGTGGGTTAAGCCTCTGCCTTCGGCTCAGGTCATGATATCAGGGTCCTGGGATCAAGCCCTGCATCGTGCTCTCTGCTCAGCAGGGAGCCTGCTCCCCTCCCCCTCCGCCTGTCTCTCTGCCTATTTGTGATCTCTCTGTGTCAAATTAATAAATAAAATCTTTCAAAAAAAAAGATTTTATATATTTGAAAGAGCAGGCAGGGGAAGGAGCAGAGGGAGAGGGACAAGCAGGCTCTGCGCTGAGCACAGAGCCCCACGTGGGGCTTGATCCCAGGACCCTGAGATCCTGACCCGAGCTGAAATCAAGCATAGGAGGCTTAATGCATGGAGCCACCCAGCCTTCACTTGTCCTGGATCTGAGATGAGAACAGGTAGGAGGTCATGGGAGGAGGGTGGCGCCGCGTGCGGGAGGGGGAAGGAGAGAGTTCGGGCACGGGCACCCACATGTGAAGGTTGTAAGGTGGAGAGTAAAGTGGTGTTTTCCATGTTAGCGAATCACGAGCCAGGCCCTGTGGCTGGAACAGCGCAAGGAGAGAAAAGAGGGCCGAGGAGTTTGCAGGTGTAGAAGCTTCTCACCCTTGGAACTTCTAAGTCATGCTGAGGGTTTGGGGATGGAGTTCACAAGGATGGTGGCATCCACTGGGGTAAGCGGCCGTGGTCAGTGAAGCTCACCGGGAAGGCCCGGGTTGGGGAGAGGTGGTGGTCGTTGGGCCTCTTCACCTGTATGGGAAATAGGCTAGTCTCCGCTGTTTAGTGACCACGGGCTTTGAGCAGGTCCTCTCCTCTGGCCCCTGACTCCCTCACCTCCGTCAACGCAGATGTCAGATGTCAGTGCCCACCCTGCCCACTGCTGGGAAGGAAGCGCTGTCTGCCTGCCAGTGAGCTCCAGGAGGAGGGAGGACGAGGACGTGAAGCTGTGCCCTCTGGGGCTGTGGGGAGGGGGACTAAATGCTGTGCGGGCTGACCCGGAATGTCACCTCCACTGGGGGGTGTCAGGGCTCCCCGGTGTTGTAGGGTAAGGGACGTGGGGAGGGGGGCATCCTGGGCAGAGGGCCTAGCGGGAGCCAAGGCGCAGTGGGGGAGGGGCACGGCCAGTGGGGAGGGGAGGGGAGGGGAGAAGCCTCCAGGACAGGAATTTTCTGCCTCTGCCCTTAGGTGCGGGGCTTCCCATCTGGCGGCTCTCTGAGTACCAGAGAAGCAAAGTGCTGATATTTGGAGGATGGTTCGTGGAAACAAGTGCTCACTCTCTTACTGAAACAGCAAAATTAAAAAAAAAATTCAATAAATTTTAAAACAGCAAAGTCCCCACACAGAAAGCCTCCCCATTCCTGCAGCTGCTCGTCTGGGCTCATGGGGCTCTGGCTGGTGCCCACCGAGTGGGAGAGTGTGGGCGAGATGTGCGTGGCTCTGGGCTCGTCCACCCTCAACGCCATCCCCACCTGGACCCCACCCGGCTGGTGCTGTGCTGGCTGCTTCCGGGCTGGGCCTCCATCCGCTTCTCCATTTCTCCCTGAACCCCCCTCGGGCCCCAAAGAGCTCCAGCCAACTTCCCTGCTCCTGCCGTTGAAGGAGAGGGAAGAGCCCATGACATGGGGCATTGCTGTTGAATTTCCTCCCTGTTCCGAGATTTTGGTGTTTGCTTTTTGTTTTTGTTTTTTCCTTTTGCACTTTTCTGCCAGACAACCTAGTCTAACTGTTAAGATGATAAATTCTGGGGGCCCGCTGGCTGGGTTCAAATCCAACAATTTGCCATGAGCTTGCCGCGTGAGCTTGGGAGG
Source organism: Taxidea taxus jeffersonii (assembly GCA_003697995.1). Taxonomy (NCBI): domain Eukaryota; kingdom Metazoa; phylum Chordata; class Mammalia; order Carnivora; family Mustelidae; genus Taxidea; species Taxidea taxus. The sequence goes on along the minus strand of ML101592.1, from coordinate 69,230 downwards.
CTCCCCTCTCTGTGCCCCACTTCTTGGATGTCATGTGGGGGTACACTACCGCCTCTCTCATCAGGTTGTTGTAAAGACTAGCGGAGGTCCTGCGGGAAGCTCCGTATACCGCAGAGGCTACAAGTGCTTTCGCCAAATGAGATTCATCATCCTTCCACTTGGGCAACACGGTCCCTCCACCTCGGTTAGCTCATGGGAGTTAAAAAAAAATATGTATCCCTTGTTCTGCCTTCTGTGTTAAAGAGCACAGGAAGAAAGGAAAGGAGAAACCCTCAGGGTGATCAGTTCCCTGGGAGAGTGACCCCCCTGCCTAGTAACCCCGATGACAGCAGGGTTTATGTTCTTACTGATGTGACAGAGAGAGCCTCCATTATGGGCCAGAACTTCTTGATCCATCGTGGAAGGCTCACAGTCAAAATATAATTCTTTATTTTGATTCTTCAGACTCGATAGATCCCATTTATTGAGTACCTGCCGCATTATACGCTTTAGGCTAAATGCTTTCCCTGCCTTATTGCATTTAATCTTCATGGAAACCACACAAAGATCTCCCTTTTGTGGATAAGGAAGGACAAATTCATGGAGATTGAATAACAGAAAAGGAACACATCGAGATTGAAGTTGCCCAGCCAAGAGGCAGCTGAACTTGAGCAGAGCGTAGATTTCCCGAATCAGAGCCAGGCCCCTCTCTAGCTGTACTCAGCCCGTACCCAGAGGGTCATCTGCAGGCTGTCCTGTTCAGACACCACAGCTGTACTGAAGACACCTGCCTACCGAGTGTCGCAATGTCAGGGTGGGGACAGACGAGAGAGAAGACACAGTTTTCTTCCTCTTTGAGTTTCTCGCCCTAGATATCCATTTGGGGAGCATGCTGGTGCCGCCAGCCTTACCGAACTGGGGTTATACACCCATTCATTTCCTTTATTTCTTTCCCCAAACTTGGATTGAGGACCTGCTATGGCTGGGTGCTGGGGATATAGTAGCGAATCTGCTGGGACCTGTACACAGGGAGCTCAAGGGTTAAAGGGAAGGTGGGATCAGAAACCCGTTAGTTGGAACCAAGTTTGGTGTGTATGTGTTTGGTGGTGGGGGGTTGGGCTTGGGACAGGGATGCAGATGGCAGAGCGCTTGAATAGTATTTCTGGGGCTTGTTCTGGGGACCCTAAATGGTGTTCATTTGTTCATCTATTATCCCTTAGCAATATGGAATCATTAGAGGATTTTTAGCAGGAGAATAGCACGGTGAGCTCTATACCCTAGAAAGATTCCTTCCAAGGAAAGAGAGAAGGGATACTGAGCGAAGTAAGAGGCTCCTCCAGAAAGATCCTGCAGGGGCGCCTGGGTGGCTCAGTCGGTTAAGGGGCTGCCTTGGGCTCGGGTCATGATACCAGAGTCCTGGGATCGAGTCCCGCTTCAGGCTCCTTGCTCGGTGGGGAGCCTGCTTCTCCCTCTGCCTGCCTCACCCCCTGCTTGTGCTCTCTCTCTGTCTCTCTCTCTCTCTCCCTGACAAATAAATAAATAAAATCTTAAGAAGCAGACAAAAAAGAACAGATCCTGCACCTTTGCCTCCATCCCCAGGCAGGGTAGAGGCCACGCTCACGTTCAGCGGGAATTCAGGGTATATGTCATTTAAAACAAGCGGACTTGGTTTCTTTCTTCCTCAAATCCATTTGGCGGGACCCTGGAGAATTCAGGCAGAGTGTTTTGGGAGCCAGAAGCAAACACTGGATGGGGCATGAGGCGAAAACGGACTTGTGCCGGGGGCTGGACTGCTTGTCCACCAGCTGCTGTGGTTTCTCCCGGGGCATATCTGGTCCACAGCCAGAGGCGGTGGCCTGTTCTGGGCGGAATTCATGACGCTGGCCTAGAGGAAAGGCAGGGAGTGTTTTGAACCCACCTGCAATCCGGTTATATCTCCCACAATGGCTGTTACATAGTATATTTGCTTGAAGTTTTCTGTGTCTTGAGCTCTTTAATCCCTTCTTCCACTGTCTACCAGGGAGGCATTTCTGTGTCATTCAGCATGAGCTGTCTTTTCATGCTCTAGGACCCATTCTTTTTTTTCTTTTTTAAAAATATTATTTATTTATTTGAGGGGAGAGGGGCAGAGGGAGAGAGAATCCTGAAGCCGACTCCCCGCTGAGTGCAGAGCGCCACACAGGGCTCGATCCCAGGACCCTGAGACCATGACCTGAGCTGGAGCCAAGAGTTGGACGCTTAAGTAACTGAGCCAACACAGCTCCCCAACTGGACCCATTCTTTGGGGATTTGCTCCATGTCTTGGGGCCTTGCCTAGTGTCATTCCTGAGTCCCGTCAGATCAAGACTGTCAGCTGTACCCAGCTTTATGTTCTGTCCCCTTATCAGGCACCCCAAGAATGCATGCCCACACATGTTCTCCCGGCTCTGGCTGCAATGTGTAACACACTAGGTCAGGAAGCTTCTGGAGCAAAGTCTTTTTCTTCCCTCATCGTGTGGGTGATGTTGTGACTTAGTCTTAGCCTAAGTGTAGAACTACTGGTCGGGAGGGAAGTTGGGGCCAGGCCCTGAAGTGGGGGATGCATGTTTTCTGCATCGCCTTATTTATGACCAATTTAAGATTAATTTTTTAAGTTTTAATTTATTTAATAATAACTAAATAATATTTTATTTTTTTAATGTTTAATTTTTAAAAAATATTTAGTTTATTTATTTGACAGACAGAGATCACAAGTAGGCAGAGAGGCAGGCAGAGAGAGTGGGAAGCAGGTTCCCTGCTGAGCAGAGATCCCAATTCCGGGCTCCATCCCAGGACCCTGAGATCATGACCTGAGCCGAAGGCAGAGGCTTAACCCGCTGAGCCACTCAGGTGCCCCAATATTATTTTTAAAATATTTAATTGATTAATATTTTTAAAATAAATAAAAAATTAAGTTTTATTTATGTATTAAGACTAAGTTTTATTTAAGTGTACATATCAGATAAAAGCTATGTCATGGGGCACATGGGTGGCTCAGTGGGTTAAAGCCTCTGCCTTCAGCTCAGGTCATGGTCTCAGGGTCCTGGGATCGAGCCCCACATCAGGCTCTCTGCTCAGCCGGGAGCCTGCTTCCCACTCTCTCTGCCTGCCTCTCTGCCTACTTGTGATCTCTGTCTGTCAAATAAATAAATAAATAAATAGATAAATCTTTTTAAAAAGCTATCTCATAAAAATATGCTCAGTCGTTAAGTGTCTGCGTTCGGCTCAGGTCATGATCCCAGAGTCCTGGGATCGAGCCCCGCATCGGGCTCCCTGCTCAGCCTACATTCCCTCTCCCACTCCCCCTGCTTGTGTTCCCTCTCTCTATGTGTCTCTCCCTGCCAAATAAATACAATCTTAAAAAGAATACATCATTACTTATAAGTAGTGCTTTCAAAGTCATTTACGGAGTATCATGAACGCTTTGGTCTAGGGCTGCCTTTGCTGCCTCTCCTGGGATGGGCTGCAGGACACACCCGCTCCCTCTTTAATGCCGGGGAGGCCCTGGCTCTTCGCGGGAGGAGTGGCCTTATGAAGGTGGAGGACATGGTGGGGCATCTGGGAATTCAAGGCCCGATGCTCGTTTCTTCAGATTCTGCCCGTTCCCGGCCCCCGAGTCTCGGTATTTCGCAGTCTGTGGCCTGGCGCGGGCACAGCAGCCTGCCTGGGCGGGGAGCGCGGCCCCTCCTGGAGGTCCCCGCTCTGGCGACTCAGGCCGGGGCGTGGGTGCCGCTGTCTCTGCCCTTTGGCTACGGGAGAGGAAAGCCCCTTTCTGCGCTGCGGGGGGGCTCTGGACTCCGGGTTCCCCGTCGCCGCCCAGTTGCTCCCGGGGGCGCATTACTCCGTGCAGGGCAACCCGCCGAGCTTGGCCAAAGCTCCCGATGCCACTGTCCTTCCCGGCACTCTTCCCGTCCTGCTTTCCATCCGCCTGATACAGGACAGTAGCCAAGGTCTTCTTTCCCTTCAGGACCCCATCCTGGGTCGTGAGGACTGAAAGTTCGAAGGATGGAGGCTGCTGCCAGCTGGCAGGGACGGCTCCGCGGTCGCGTGACCTTGGGCTCCTGCTTGGGCTCCTGCGCACCAGAGCTGCGGGCGGGCACGCTGGGGTCCAGACTCGGAGCTGGAGATTACCATGCGGGATTCGATTCGATTCTATTTTATTTTATGAGGGAGAAAGATGGGGGGAGGAGAAACGTTAAAAATTTTTTCTTTTGATGGCTGCATAGTATTCCATTGTATATATATACCACATCTTCTTTATCCATTCATCTGTTGATGGACATCTAGGTTCTTTCCATAACTTGGGGTGGGAGTTAAGGTGGTAGGAAAAGAAAAAATGAAACAAGATGGGATCGGGAGGGAGACAAACCAAAAGAGACTCTTAATGTCATAAAACAAACTGAGGGGGGTGGGGGGAGGGGGTTGGGAGAGGGTGGTGGGGTTACATTATATGTTTAAATAAAGCTTAAATTAAAAAAATTTTTTTTTCATTTAAATTCAATTTAGTTAACATGCAGTGTGTGATTAGTTTCAGGGCTGGATTTAGTGTTTCATCAGTTGCTGTGACGCCCAGTGTCCCTTCCATCACGCGCCCTCCTTCGTGCCCATCCCCCGTTACCCCACCCCCCCACCTCTCCCCCGGCAGCCCTCAGTTTCCTAGAGCCTCTTATGGTTTGTCTCCCTTTGTTTTCATCTGATTTTTTCTTCCCTTCCCCGTGTTCTTTTTGTTTCTTAAACTTCACATATGAGTCGAATCACCGGATATTGGTCCTTCTCTGACTGACTGACTTCACTTAGCATAATGCCTACTACTTCTGTCCACGTCATTGCGAATGGCAAGTTGTCGTTCTTTTTGGTGGCTGCGACTCCACTGTATACATACGCACCACATCTTCTTTATCCATCCCTCTGGCGATGGGGATCTGGACTCTTTCCATAGTTTGGCTGTGCTGGATGTTGCTGCTGTAAATATTGGGGTGCACGTACCCCTTCCGATCACTATGTTTGTATCCTTTGGACAGATACTTAGTAGTGCGATTGCTGGGTCGTAGGGTGGCTCTGTTTTTAACTTTTGAGGAACCTCCATGCTGTTTTCCAGAGTGGCTGCACCAACTTTCATGCCCGCCCACAGTGTAAGGGGGCTCCCCCTTTCTCTACATCTTCGCCAGCATCTGTTGTTTCCTGAGTTGTTAATTTTAGCCGTTCTGACTGGTGTGAGGTGGGATCTCATTGTGGTTTTGATTTGTAGTTCCCTGATGCCGAGTGATACCAAGCATTTTTTCTTGTGTCTATTGGACATTTGTATATCTTCTTTGGAGAAATATCTGGTCTTGTCTTCTGCTCATTTCTTGACTGGATTTTTTGGTTTTGGGGTGAGTTTGATAAATTCTTTATACATTTCAGATACTAGCCCTTTATCTGATATGTCATTTGCAAATATCTTCTCCCATTTTGTAGGTTGCCTTTTAGTTTTGTTGACTATTTCCTTTACTGGGCAAAAGCTTTTTATCTGATGAAATCCCAATAGTTCATTTTTGCCTTTGTTTTCCTTGCCTTTGGGGATGTGTCTAGCCAAAAGTTGCTGTGGCTGAGGTCACAGAGGTTGCCATCTGTGTTCTTCTCTAGGATTTTGATGGATTCCTATCTCACATTTAGGTCTTTCATCCACTTCGAGTCTATTTTTGTGAGTAGTGTAAGAAAGTGGTCCAGTTTCATTCTTCTGCATGTGGCTGTCCCATGTTCCCAGCACCATTTATTGAAGAGACTGTCTTTTTTCCTTTGGAGAGTATTCACTGCTTTATCGAAGCATAAAGATATGCTCAACATATCTGAGTTTCATGCTCAACATATCATATTTGAGTTGGCCATAGAGTTGAGGGCCCATTTCCGAGTTCTCTGTTCTGTTCCACTGATCTATGTGTCTGTTTTTCTGCCAGAATCACACTGTCTTGATCGCTATAGCTTTTTAATGAAGCTTGAAATCCGGAATTGTGATACCTCTATCTTCCGTTTTCTTTTTCAACATTACTTTCTTTGGGATCTTTTTTGGTTCCATACAAATTTTAGGATTGTTCCAGCTCTGTGAAAAATGCCAATAGTATTTTATAGGGATTGCACTGAATGTGTAAATAGCTTTGGTAGCAAAGCTACCAAATCTTCCAATCCACAAGCTTGGAATGTTTTCCCATTTCTTTGTGTCTTCCTCAATTTCTTTCATGAATGTTCTGTAGTTTTCAGAGTACAGATCCTTTACCTCTTTGGTTAGGTTTAATCCTAAGTATCTCATAGCTTTTGGTGCAATTGATTCCTTGATTTCTTTCTTCTGCTTCACTGTTAATGTATAAAAACGCAAGTGACTTCTGTGCATTGATTTTATATCCTATGACTTTGCTGAATTCCTGCATCAGTTCTAGCACTTTTTTGGTGGAGAATTTTGGGTTTTATGCATAGAGTACTGTGTCATTCTTCTTTGCTGATTTGGATGCCTTTTATTTCCTTTTGTTGTTTGGCTGCTGAGGCTAGAACTTCCATTACTATGTTGAACAACAGTGGTGAGAGTGGGCATCCTTGTCATGTTCCTGATCTTAGGGGAAAAGCTGAGTTTTTCTCCCTTGATAATATTCCCTATGGGTCTTTTGTATATGACTTTTGTGATGTTGAGGTAGATTTCCTCTATCCTTACATGGTTGAGGGTTCTTATTAGGAAAGGATGCTATATTTTGTTGAGTGTTTTTTTCTGCATCTATTGAGAGAATCATATAGTTCTTGTCCTTTCTTTTATTCATGTGGTGTATCATGTTGATTGATTTGTGGATGTTGAACCATGCTTGCAGCCCAGGAGTAAATCCCCTTGGCAATAGCAAATAATCCTTTTAATGTACTGTTGGTTCCTATTAGCTAGTATCTTGGTGAGAATTTTAGCATCCATGTTCATCAGGGATATTGTTCTGTCATTCTTTTTTAGTGTGGTTTTTGTCTAGTTTTGGAATCAAGGTCATGCTGGCCTCATAGAATGAATTTGGAAGTTTCCCTTCCATTTCTATTTTTTGAAGCAGCTTCAGAAGAATAGGTATTAATTCTTCTTTAACTATTTGGTAGAATTCCCCTGGGAAGCCTAGACTTCTATTTCTTGGGAGATTTTTGATTACTGATTCAATTTCTTTGCTGGTTATGTGTCTGTTCAGCTTTCCTTTATCTTCCTGTTTCAGTTTTGGTAGTTTAAATGTTTCTAGGAATTTCCCATTTCTTCTACATTGCCCAATTTGTTGGCATATAATTGCTCATAGTATTCTCTTATAATTGTTTCTAATTCTTTGCTGTTGGTTGTGATCTTCTCTTATTCATGGTTTTATTTGGGTCCTTTGTCTTTTCTTTTGGAGAAGTCTGGCTAGGGGTTTCTCTATTTATATTTATCTATTATTAAGTCTTTCAGAAAAACAGCTCCTAATTTTATTGATCTGCTCTACTGTTTTTTTTATTTCTATATCATTGATTTCTGCTCTTATCTTTATTTATTTCTCTTCTCCTGCTAGAGTTAGGCTTTATTTGCTGTTCTTTTTCCAGCTTCTTTAGGTATAAGTTTAGCTTATGTATGAGACTTCTTGCTTCTCACAAAAGGCCTGTATTGCTGTCTACTTCCCTCTTATGACCACCTTTGTTGTGTCCCAAAGGCTTTGGACTGTCATATTTTTGTTTTTACTTGCCTGCATGTATTTTTTCTATTTCTTCTTTAATTTCCTGGTTAACTCATTCATTCTTTAATAGGATATTCTTTAACCTCCATGTATTTGTGGTCCTTCCTGATTTCTATTTGTTGTTGACTTCATGTTTCATAGCATTGTGGTCTGAAAATATGCATGGTATGATCTGAGTCTTTTTGTACTGGTTGAGGCCTGATTCGTGACTCTATATGTGATCTGTTCTGGAGAATATTCCATGTGCTCTTGAGAAGAATGTGTATACTGCTGCTTTAAGATGGAATGCTCTGAGTATATCTGTGAAATCCATCTGGTCCAGTGTGTCATTCAAAGCTCTTGTTTTCTTGTTGGGTATTCTGCTTAGATGATCTGTCCATTACTGTAAATGGGGTCTTAAAATTCCCCACTATTACTGTATTATTATCAATGAGTTTCTTTTATTTTGTTATTAATTGGCTTATATATTTGGCTGCTCCCAAGTTAGGGGATACTAACAATTGTAAATACTTACAATTGTTAGATCTTCTTGTTGGGAGAAGACCCTTTATTATGTTATGATGTCCTTCTTCATCTCTTAATACAGGCTTTGGTTTAAAATCTAGTTTGACTGATATAAAGATGGCTACTCCAACTTTCTTTTGATGTCCATTAGCATGATAAATTGTTCTCTACATCCTCGCTTTCTATTTTTGTTAAAAGATTTATTTATTTATTTATTTGAGAGAGAGAGAGAGAGCCTGAGAGTATGGGGATGGACAGAGGGAGAGGAAAAATCCTGAAACAGACTCCCTGATGAGCATGGAGCCCCATGTATGGCTCAATCCCAGAATCCTGAAATCATGACCTGAACCAAAATCAAGAGCTGGCCACTTAACTGACTGAGCCATCCAGGCACCCCTCTACCCCCTCACTTTCAATCTGAAGGTGTCTTTGAGTCTAAAATGAGTCTCTTGTAAGCATATCAGTGGGTCTTTTGTTTTTGTTTTTTTTTAATCCATTCTGATACCCTATGTCTTTTGATTAGAGTGTTTAGTCCAATTACATTCAGAGTAATTTTTGAAAGATATGAATTTAGTGCCATTCTATTACCTGTGAAGTCCCTATTCCTATAGATTGTCTCTGTTCTTTTCTAGTGTTTGTTACTTTTGGACTCTCTGTGCTCAAATGATCCCCTTTAATATTCCTTCTGGGGTAGGTTTAGTGTTCATAAATTCCTTTAGTTTTTTTTTTTGTTGTTGTTGTTGTTCTGAAACTTTATCTCCTATTCTGAATGAGAGCCTTGCTGGATAAAGCATTCTTGGCTGCATATTTTTCCCATTTAGCACATTGACTATAGCATGCCAGTCCTCTCTGGCCTGCCAGCTCTCTGTGGGCAGGTCTGATGCCAGCCTTATGTGTCTACCCATGTAGGTTAAGGACCTCTTGTCCTAAGGTGCTTTTAGGATTTTCTCTTCATCTGCAAGCTTCACTATATGTCAAGGTGTTGACCTATTTTTGTTGATTTTGAGGGGGTTTCTTTGTACCTCCTGGACTTGAATGCCAGTTTCCTTCCCCAGATTAGGGAGGTTCTCAGCTATAATTTGTTCAAATCAGCCTTCTGCCCCTTTTTTTCCACTCCTCATCTTCTGCAACTTCTGTAATACAGATAAAATTTCACTTTATGGAATTGCTGAGTTCTGGAAGTCTCCCTTAGTGATCCAGTAGTTCTCTTTCCCTCTTCTTTTCAGCTTCCTTGTTTTCCATCATTTTATCTTCTGTATCATTGGCTTGGTCTTATGATTCATTCATTCATACTTGTTTTTATTTCCTCCACTTGGGACTGCATTTTGGTAATAGCATTTTAAATTTTGGCCTGACTACATTTTAATTATTTTATCTCTACAGAAAGGGATTCTCTAGTCTCTCTAGTGCTTTTTTCAAGCCCAGCTGGTATCTTTATAATCATTGTTTTAAATTCTAGTTTGGACGTCTTCCTTATATCCATATTGATTTAATCCCTGGCTGTGAGTACTACCTACTGTTCTTTCTTTTGGGATGACTTTCTCTTTCTTGTCATTTTGTCCAGAAAAGAAAAGAGGAAATAAGGGGATAAAACAACAACAAAAACAACAGAAAAAAAAAAAACAAACCCGACTACATCCTGGGTGTATAATGGTCTGCATGTTAAAAGAAACTTCCAAATGGTGGTTGCTTTTCTCCTTGCAGACTTGCAGCATTTATTTCCTCTGATCTCTGATTGACTTCTTAGATGTTCAGAATGATTTGATAACTGTCTATTTGTATTTGAGGGATGAGACAAACAGGCTCCCCCTTACTTCTCTGCCATCTTAACTTTCTTCAAGAGAGAGAATCTTAGGTTGGATCCATGCTCAGCACAGAGCCCAACACGGGTCTCCATCTTACAATCCTGAGAGCATGACCTGAGCTGGAATCAAGGGTCACTCAATTGACTGAGCCACCCAGGTGCCCTAGCATGCAGAATTTTTTTTTTTTTTTTTTTTATCAAGGAGTGCTCTTAGGAAGGGAAAGGAGGGAAAGGACAGAGATTGTCAGATGGAGAATCTGAGTTGTGAAGCAGTCCCAGGGGACCCTTGGTTAACTCCACATAGAGCTCTGAGACTTCAATGGCATTTTCAGGTTGTCCTTTGGCTTTATACCATAGTGTGGACTATTCACTGATGTGGGTCACCCTGGAGAGCAGGCCAGATCTTGGGTAAGGTCACTCTGTTCAGCTGAAACAATCCTGATATGGTTATTTAAGATTAAATTTAAAATAACTTAGATTAACTGAAGTTAGAAATTCCATTCCTCAGTTGTACTAACCACACTTCAAGCGCTCAGGAGCCACAAGTTGCTCATGGCTACCATACTGAACAGAGCAGACAGAGGACATATTCATCACTGTGGAAAGTTCTATTGGATAAGCCCTGGTTATCAAAGATGGTTTCACCATTTGTGAGAGAGGGTCTGTTTCCCATGTTCCCCCAAGGGTTTTGTCCTTTAGGGGTTCTATCTGAAAACCTGAGGCATCTAACCAAGGAAACTTATCCTTCATTAGCCCTGAACTCTAGTTTCCCCCCACCCACAGCCTCACAAGCTTCTTGGAAGCTCTGTTTTTGAATCAGCAAATGAAATGAAGTTTAAAAAGTAGCATATATTTTGGGCTCACAGTTTTGAGTTTTCCTTCCTCTTGGAGTTTTGGTCGCTGTGTTCTCACTAGGTAGTTTTCCAATGACTTTAAATAGTTATTTTTAAGAAGTACATTTTATCCCGATTGTGCTTTATTTTTGGCAGGAAGTGTTGATCTACAATGAGCTAGCTTGCTGTTGTCTGGATTTGCCATCTACTGCCTTTAAAATTTATACCCTTATCTGGCTACCATGACATCCTTCAACTGGTCGTCGTCTTCCTCGTTTGGCTGTCTTTGTCTCCCTTGCTGGCTCCCACTACTGGAAGTTCTCTTCCTGGTCCTCTTTTCATCCTTTATGTTCCCTCTGGTTAACATCACTTAATCCCTTGACTTTGCCGCATATACACAGAAAGATTCCTAAATTTATATTTAGACCATAGCAAGTTAGGACCTGCTGTATGTGTCCATGGAATCCCATCAGCTCCCATTATAACATTCATCATGTATTAGTTACAAGTACTCAATAAATGATTTGATACTATGATGTGGAATTTTGGTTTAGAATTGCCTAAAGTGGGTCAGGATTTAACTGGGGACTCATCATGAAAGGTACTATTAAGAGTCAAGAAGTTCCTGATAGGAGGGCAGGAATCTGCTGGAGCTGACCCTCTGAGAGCCCTGGATTATTTATAAAACACATTGTAGAAATGACTAGGGTGGTTCTGTCATGAAATGCAAGGCCTTCAGTACTGAAACTCTGTTATTTGCAATCCCACGTGCACCAACCCTGTGTGGCTATTTATACCTTAGGTTCTATGACTGCCTTTATACTGCTTATGACCTGGTTAACTTTCTCCACTTCTGGAAATATTATGTGGACAAGTTTGGAAATACTGTTGTGGAATAATGTGATTCAAGTGCTTTGTGAAAGTTCAAGGTTGAGGCCAGTTAATTGTCTGAGAGGTATCATGGTGTTCTGGGAAGAGAAATGGATTAAGAACCTGACGGCCTGGTCCAAGTCTGGGTTGGTTCTACACCTGAAAGCCCAGATGAGCTTGTTCTTGCCTTCCCGTATTTGTATCATCATATCTCAGCTCCTTTTCCAGCAGACTAAGGTAGTGTAAGGTAGAGAGATGTATGGTCTTTGCAGAGGCCAGCATCTTATCTCCTAGGGAAATGGAGGACATCTGCCTACCTTCTTGGTGAGAGGAGCTATGATGTCATGCTGCAAGAGGAATGTCTTGTTTTGTAGTCCTCACCAAGAAGGTTTCATTCAGACGGATGAAGGCAGAAGGGAAGAGCTCTATCTGTACACCTGCAAAGGTAAGGCAGTAACGTGAATAGCATGTTTGACAAATAGCAAGAAATTTGGAAAGGGTGAGTGGAGAGATAGCAGAAGGAGCAAAGGTGGAGGTGAGCGGAGAGGTCATCAAAGTGGGGCCTCCATGTAGGACATAGTAGAGACTTGGATGGAGATGAGAAGCCACTGGCAGGTCTTGATCAGAGGAATAAGATGATTTGACTCCCTTCTAACTCACTCTGGCTTCTGAGTCAACAGTGAAAATTTTAGAGCACTAAGGGTAGAGGCCAGGAGATGTGTTGGGGACATCTGCAATTATACAAGGTGGTGGCTGCCTGTTGACATGGTGATAACTTCTGGGAAGTGGTGGATCTCTGCATGGGTGCTGGAAGAGAGAGCAGCCTTTGCTGACATCGTGGCTTTGGGGAAGGGAAGAGACGTGTCAAGAGAGGCCAAAACCTGTAACTGTCCCTCCAGCTGTTTTATCTGAAACAGCTGGAGGGACAGTTACCCTTCCCAGAGGTGGGCAAGACTGTAAGAGGAGCAGGCCAGGCCCTGGTGGAAGATCAGGAATTTGATTTTGGACACACTACATCCAAGAGGTCAATGAATGTCCAAAATTGATATAAATCAGATCTGAGTGTATATTTCTTTTAAAACTCAACTTTAACATGTAAGAGAAGTAAATTCATGCCCCAGCTCTGTTACATGCACATTGCATGTATGTCATATCTCTTCTCAGCATCTCACTTCCTCCACAGAAAAATGCCAATAATATGGCAATAATGTTCTCTGTTCTTCCATTAGACATTTAGAGAATTAATAAAATGTGTATAAAGGATATGATTACTCATTAAAATTCTGGATCTGCTACTTTGATCCGTGACTGTTTCACTGGATGAAATGATGTCGGCCTCTGCTGAAGCAAGAATCGAATCCCACACACCGCTAGGATGGGGCACAGCAGGAATCCCTCAACTCATGTCTGTTCAGCCCTTGATTTTGCACTCGCATCTCAGTGCACAAGTATTACTCATTCTTACAGTATGATTTTCTAATTAGAATACTTGCAAAGGTCGCTAGAAAAAGTGTTGAAATGGACAGAATACTTAACGAAACTCTCACTGCACCCAGGCAGACAGAAGGCATTGAGTGGAGCTAACAAGTGTCTTCTCTGAGCCTGGCTCTGGACCAGGTGTTGCAGATGATACAGAAACCCCAGCGTGTAGCTGCCATCATGGTCGCCAGGGGGTCTTAAAATAGGAAGCGGCGTCCTGTGTACCTTGAAGTCATAACCACACACATGTCCCAGGAGTATGTCATGTCATGTCTAAGGTGGTGGAAGTCTTTATTTATTTTTACAATTAAGAAACATGCCCCAAACCGGACATGGAAAAAGTTGGGTTTCATGTTACAGACACTCAGCCATTCATTTTCTGTGTTTAACATGTTGGTATTTTACTATAGTCTATTTGTGGTTTTATTGTTCTCTTGACAACTTTTTTTGAGTTTTTTTGTTATGTAAAGTAAAACTCATACATTTCAGGTGTGTACTCCCCAGGTATTTTCAGGAAGTTTACTCAGTGACACAACCATCACCATAAGTCAGTTTCAGAACATTAATTCCCCTAGTAAGATTGCCTCTCCCAGCCGTAAGAAGCCACTAACCAACTCTGTCTCTGTAGAAGGTTATTCTGACATTTAAAGCACAGGATCGCACAATATGGGGCTTTGTGTGTTGGCTTACTTCACTTAGCCTAATGAGGTTTTCTCCAGGATCACATTTTGGGGGTTCATCCATGCTCTTGTTTGCGTCAGTCCTTCTTCTTTTTTTTTTTTTTTTTTTGGTGGCTGAATAATATTGAATGGACATACCACATTTTGATTATCCATTTGCCCATGGATGGACATGTGGATTGTTTCTAGCTCTTTGCCATTATGAATAATGCTGTTGTGAACATTCATGTATGGTTCACTGTTGTCATTTCTCTCGAGATAACTGGGAATGGAATTTCTGGCTTTCATGATAGTTTATGTTTTCCTTTTTGAGAAACGCCCCACATGTTTTTCAAAGTGGTGGCACCACTGTCCACTGTGACTGACAATGTGTGAAGTTCCGTTTCTTCACATCCCATCAGCATGTGCTCGTGTCTGCCTTCGTTGTTATACTCATTTCAGTGCATGTGTGTTATCTTACTGTAGTTTTGGTTTGCATTTTCCTGATGACTGATGTCATGGAACATTTCTCATATACGTACCAGTCATCTGTAAATCTTAACAGGTGAAATGCCTGTTCATATCTTTTGCCTATTCTGTGATTGGTTTGTTGTCTTATTTTTTTTTTTTTTTTTAGATTTTATTTATTTATTTGTTAGAGAGAGCACAGGCAGACAGAGAGGCAGAAGGAGAAGCAGGCTCCCCACCCAGCAAGGAGCCCGATGTGGGACTCGATCCCAGGATGCTGGGATCATGACCCGAGCCGAAGGCAGCCGCTTAACCAACTGAGCCACCCAGGCGTCCCGGTTTGTTGTCTTATTATTGAGATATAAGTACTCTTTATAAATTCTATCTATAGGTCCTTTCTTAGATTTGAATTTTGAAAATATTTACTCCCAGTCTGTTGCTTTATTTTCATTCTCTTAAGGATATCTTTTAAACTGTGAAAATTTTGAATTTTAATGACTTCCAACATATATATATATATTTTTCTTTTATGGACCATGGTGGTGTGTCTAAGAAAACTTTGCTCAGCTTGATTCTCAAGGATTGTACCTTATTCTTTTTTAAAGATTTTATTTATTTATTAGAGAGAGAGGGAGAGCACAAGAAGGGGGGAGGACCAGAGGGAGAAACAGATTCCCCACTGAGCAGGGAGCCTGATGCAGGACTCAATCCCCAGACCCTGGGACCATGACCTGAGCCAAAGGCAGACCTTAACTGTCTGAGCCACTCAGATGCTCAGGACCATCCCTTATTAAAAAAAAATATTGGGGCACCTGGGTGGCTCGGTGGGTTAAGCCTCTGCCTTCAGCTCAGGTCATGGTCTCAAGGTCCTGGGATCGAGCTCCGCATTGGGCTCTCTGCTTGGCAGGAAGCCTGCTTCCCCCCGCCCTGCCTTCTCTCTCTGCCCGCCTCTCTGCCTACTTGTGATCTCTCTCTCTCTGTCAAATAAATTAAAAACAAGACAAAATACTTATACGGCATTTAAGTCTATGGTTCATTTTGAATGAATACTTGTGCATGGTGTGCCTACGTTTTTATGCACTGGTTATGGGGTTTTTCTAGCACTGCTTGTCAAGCAGGCAGTTGTTCCCCTCCCCGCCGTGGATTTCCTGGGTAGCTTTTTCAAATTCAGTGGACTATGAAAGTAAAGATTTATTTCTGGACTCTGAATTCTGTTCCATCCATTCTGTTCTACCCTTATGCCAACATCCCATCTTCGTAACTAGCTTTACAGTAAGTTTTGAAAGCGAGAAGTGAAAGTTCTCCAACTTTTGTTCTTTTTCAGAACTGTTTGGGTTCCTGGCGCTGTTTTGTTGAGTGTCCCCATCGTTAGGGATGGCCTCATTTGGGTCCCTGCAGTCCCAGAAATCCATCAGTAACACACACGCCACTGATGCAGTTCTGAAAGCCAGCCATTTGCTAAACACTCCTATTTTGGAACATCCGCTGGT
The DNA here is from genome assembly GCA_003697995.1 of Taxidea taxus jeffersonii. Lineage (NCBI taxonomy): Eukaryota > Metazoa > Chordata > Mammalia > Carnivora > Mustelidae > Taxidea > Taxidea taxus. Next base: position 53,432 of record ML101592.1, on the reverse strand, counting down.
CCCCAAACTCCCATCTTTCACCAGACTCTGCAAAACTCAGCTCATCGCTTTGTTCAGAGAGACTGATTTGCAAGTACAGCTCTTTGTGCTTAGCAAGGAATGATGGTAGCATCTTTGTTACAGACACTGTGAGTGATGGCCTCTTCCCTTACCTCCGGGGGCATTGTCATATTGGCTTGAAGAGCCTCCCTTGGCATTACAGGGGAACCTTGTATTAACTAGTATGACCATTCAGTCCTTTTAGTTCCACCCAATTAACCTCCATGGTCTCTGGGACGTTGAGTCCTGGTATAAGATCATTGCAAATCCTTCTCAGACTCAGATTAGCTGAGAATGGGAGAAATCCTAAGCACTCAAATTTGATGAGCTGTTGTGCCCTCTTTTTCTGTCTCCTGGGCTCACGTGCATTAAAACCAGAGCCCCCACCAGGCTGAGCCCCTGCTTCTGGAACGTCCTGCTACCACAATCCTAATCCTTGTGCCTTTCTTGGTAAAAGGCGGCCTTTCCCTATGGGTGACTTAGAACTCAGTGCTCACTGCAGGGGACTTTCAATATGTCGAAAGATAACGGATTGAAGAGGAACGCTGTGGGAGAGACCACATACGGACTGCTCAGTGGCTGGCTTTCTTTCCCTGATAGTCTGAGGCCTCCAAATGAGATACTCCCAAGGAGCCTGTCATAAGGTCTTGATCACAGAGGGAAAACCATAATCACCTGCAGTGGAAACTTTCTGGAACTGGGCCCCACCCCCAGCTCTGTTACACCACCTACCCACATTCCTTTGTTGCCTTTGGCTCCTTCCCCTGAGTCAATTAAACTCCCTTCCCCTCAGGTGAAGGGAAAGCACACTGTATAATATAACCTTAAAATTGTTCTATCAGAAGGTCTAGAGACAGTTGAGGACTGTACTGAGGGCTTTTCCCCAGATTCTGGAGAACGGACAGATACGGGCTACAGAATGCAGCATTGTGTGACTTTTCCAGACTTGGGGAGCTGTCCCAGCCGTTCCACTGACTTGCTTGCCCCTCGGGTGGGGAGGATGCTTCAAAGTTGCAAAAGAGGGAAGACCCCAACCAAGAGGATGTGATGGCCCATCTGTGCCTGATCACAGAACACAACAAACAGAAGGCCTTTTGAAGGTGGAAACTATAGGAAATCTTCTCATCCCCTCGAGTTTTTGGATGAAGATTCAAAATCATAAGCAAAACAAAAATGAATGAGGGGAAACTTTCAAAGTAGACTCTGTGACTTTTTAAAATGGTATTCTAAGTTGATTCAACAACCTAGATCAAGAGAGCCTAGTCTTCCTTCTGTAAATGTGAGGTAGGAGGCTGGGAGGGAAACAGGGTGGACTGTTCATCTCAGCTCCAGTCACGGTGCCTCTCTGCTGCCTCCCCCTGCCCCGCCAGGCCCAGGGGTGGAGGGAGGGATCAGCCCCGCTGTGGGTGACTGCGGGACACCGTGCTTCAGGACCTGGGAGAGCAGAAGTGTGGCAGGCACGCAGGGATAGGGCTCCGGGGCTGGGGCCTGAGGGAGGCAGCTTGCAGGCTGGTTGGGCTGTGTGCGATCGCTGCCACGAGAGTCCCTGTGCAATGAAGGCAGGTCATCAGACCTTCCAGATCCAGGGCGGTCTACAGAGCTCTACGTATCTGAAGGGGAAATAGAGAGCGAGGGAAGAAGGAGGGAAGGAAAGAAGTGCAAACCAGGTTTGGTTCAAACAGATTGAAAAGTTAAATCTACATTTGGAAGTTTGACATGTCAGCTGGAGAACAAGGTGACCTGGAAAAATGCCCTCAAAGAAAAGAAGAAAGAGAAAGTGGATTATGTGGCATCTTTTCAGACCGGTTTGTCTCTGTGAGGGTGGAAGGAGGCTGGGGGATGCTGGACACTTTGCTGGAAACAGCATCTCCTTTCCATCTATCTATCTATCCATCCATCCATCCATCCATCCATCTATCTATCTATTATTTATTTATTCATTTGACAGAGATCACAAGTAGGCAGAGAGGCAGGCAGAGAGGGGGCGGGGAAGCAGGCTCCCTGCTGAGCAGAGAGCCCGACGCGGGGCTGGATCCCAGGACCCTGGTATTATGACCTGAGCCGAAGGCAGAGGCTTTAACCCACTGAGCCACCCAGGTGCCATGGCATCTTCTCTCTGTAGAGACTTCTGTCCCTTCTTCCTGTTGTAGACAGGTATCCTTTGGTTGTAGAAGCAGTGGCCACCGGGCAGGGGTGATTCTGCACAGACAACTCCTCTCAGAATGTCCCAAGCCATCTTCCCCTTCATCCACATTCATGAGTTTGTGCCATCGGGCGTGCAGCCCCCACGCCGTGCCCTGCCCTCTACCGCACTTACCCAGCTGCCATTACGGAGAATGGGAGCCAGCTGCTCCTATTGGGAAGGAGACTGGAGCCCGTGGGACTTAGTGAAAGTGGCCAGGTTAGGTCGGCCGATCTCCCTGGCAGGGGCTGCATCCATCGTGGTATGCCGGGAGTGAAGGCAGGGCTGGATCCCGAATGTCCCTCCGGGGCACGTTCACAGAAGGCTCCTACCTGCCCGGCCCCCTGTAGTGCAGAGCTGCCCTCTTCGGCCAGGTGGTAAAACCGGCAGGTGGAACTTAGGGATGGGCTCTCCCTTGCTAGGGCGGGTGGGATGCTCAAGCCGTTGTGCACCACATTTTGAAAATCATGGTTATTTCTTATCAGCTCTCAGGAAGGCAGCATATTAGAGTGGTTGAAAGCCGAAGCCATGGAGCCAGATTGGTTTCTCAGTTCCTAGCTGGATGACTGGGGGCAGCTTCCTTAGTCTCTCAAGTCTCATTTCCCTTTTGTGAAATGGGGGGACAGCAGCATCGGCTTACCGTGGTCTTGAGAGAAGCTGGCAACCCCTGCTGGTGAAGTCCTCAGCAGGGTGCTTGGCATATGCAGGGCATTCGGAAACTGTTGGTTCTTCTGGCCACTGTTGTCGGTGACCCTCTGGGCCTGCAGGAGCCCTTCCCAGACTACTCAGGGGCACCGTCCCACTGAATTCAGTGAGGTCCATGCGGCAGTGCTGTGCCATTGTGCAGGAGCCCACGGGCTCCTGGCCACCACCAGCCTGGCTTGTCCAGTTGGGTGCATTTAGGGGAACATGCTTGGGAGTCCTGTGCTGCCCCTGCAAGCGGCCGGGGGTGGTGAATCCCAGCCATGACCCCATTCTCTGCTGCCCCTGCAGGCCGTGTGTGTTCTGCCACCTGCGCGGGGCACCATGTTTGTAAGTAGCTGGGACAACGCTGCTACTCTAGGCAATGCCGTCTCTGGAACTGGGGGTCCAAGCAAAAAAGAAAAAAAAAAAGCGGGGGGAGCAAGTCAGTCATAAGAAATCAACGAGCATGCAAGGAAAGCTTCTCTAATCAGTGGCCAAAGTGACATACATAGGACGCTCTGATCCAGCCACTTACGTCTTCATGTGGGAGCCCCTGAATGACAGAGTGGACAGTACTCTTCAGTTGTCCACATGGGAGGTGCAGATTCTTGTCTCTGAAAATGCTTTCTTCTTAATGGCCCATACAAGCCAAAGACAGGAAGTCGGAGCTGCCTAGCTAATGGCCCACGAAGCAGCACGAGGACAATGGCATTGAGGAGAAGGTTGTTAAGAATTCATGTTTCCATCTGTTCCATCCGACCGGAAGAAGCTGGGGTCTGGGATCACAGGACCCAGGATTCCCTTGCTCTTTCTGTGCGGTGCTTTAGTCTGAGACTATTAACACCCGTGGTTTGGGAAAGGAGTGCCAGCAGGAGGTCAGTTGCCTTTGGTTCCACTGGAAGCATAGGAGGAAGGAGCTGGTCATCACCACACTGGCCCCTCTGAGGACCTGGGGGACACGCCTCTTTGTCATGGAGTCAAGTACGACTGTACCTTAGGCTTCAGGTGCTTTTACCTCACGATGTGCTTCCGGAATGAGGCTAGGGCATGTGGGCACAACAGTAAGACAAGACAGCATTAGTCCTTCACGAAGCTCCTGGTCTTTGGGGGATACAGCAACTAAGTAGTTAATTGCAGAGAGCATAACAGCCAAAGAACATTACATTCTGATTTGGGCTCCAGAAAGCTCCACTCTGAATCTGTGGCAAGTGTGTAAGTCATTAGTGACTGCATGTTTAGCCATATTCATGGCTCCATCTCCTATCCCGCCCCGTTTTTCCTTTTTCTTTCATTTTCATTTTTAAATTAAGCTATCTTGTAAGCTGTCTTAAATCTTGCCTGGAACAAAGAAAGCTATATATTTAAAAGTAAATACATAGAAGCTCAGTGAAAGCCACTCGATGAGAGACTCTAATTTTGCCTGGCTTTTGTCCCATTGGATGGATAAATGAGGATAGGATGTGTTATTTCCTCTGCTGAAAGACAGATGGTGGGATCCTTAGGCTCCAGCCAGCACTGTTGGGGATCCAGCAGCACTGTGGCTGGATACCAATCTGGGAGAGAGAACGAGTCCATTCTGCTCAGTCCTGGTTCCCCAGAACTAAGTACATGCTTAGTACTTAGCGGCTCTAGTGACAGCTGTGGAATTTTTAATGTCGCCAGAGTGTTACTCAGGGCATTACAGTTAATAAAGCAGTTTATGAGCCTTCTCTCCTTTGATCCTGACAGGCACTCCTGTGTGGTCTGTATCAGGGTAATGCTAGTTGCTATAACACAGACTCCAAAAGCTACAGTCGCTCAGATGCAATGGAATGCATCTGAGCAATGGAAGCTTGTTTCTTTTTTGTGCAAGGAACCGTGTGCAATGTGGGTGTTCCTGCCTGGTGGTTGGATTTTCTTGCTGTGATGACTCAGGGCTCAGCTCTCAGTGTCCACTGAAGCAGGCCTGTGGAAGGGGAAGAGGGTGAAGGTACAGCCACGGCAAGGCTTTGCTTCTACTTCTTCTGTCTTGGCGGGAATTAGTCTCACGGTTCCACGTTAGTGCAGGAGAAGCTGGACAAGGAAGGGCTGGAATAAGCAGCCGCTCTCCAGGGACACTTTCGTCCTCCGGAAGAGGAGTCCATTTTCATGTGGAGCTGGCCATCTCTGCCATATGTTTCAGGGCCTGATGTTTACTAGAAAAGTAACTGAATGAGGCTGCAAATCTCAAGAGATTTACCTCTCAAAGCAGGACCAGCAGGGCTTTGACACCAAACATGACCAGTCAAGGCCAGATTACAGAATTGTCTTATCTCTGGCCACAGGGAGATTGTTCCCTATTGCTCTGCAAAAAAGCCTAAAGAGAAGAGACGTTACTTGTGGTCTAGGAATGCCTGTTCATGTCATTTCCCTGTTTAAGGCAGATTCCTTGGTGTTTCTGCTCTCCCTGCCTGGCTGCTGAAGCTGGAACACTCGGTTTACCTTCAAGCTACCTTCAAGCCGCGATGACGCAGCCCCAGACATCATTCAGGCTCTACCTCTCATTATGTCCATCTGGGCGTCTGAACACCCCGGGCACTTTTCTGCTGTTTGGCCTCATGGATCCCCTCAGCACGAATTCAACTGCTTCCCCTTCTCCACCTGTTGAAATCCTGCTCATTCATCAATGTCTACTGAACTTGCCACGGTCTCCAAGAAGGCCACTCCGATTTTCCAAGTCATGATAAATTGCTCCCGCTCCTTCTTGTTACTCATCTAGCAATCTGACTTACTGTTCTACACCTCTGTTGCCCCCAGTGGGTTGTCAGCTTTGTAGGGGCAGGGGCTGTCCTAGGGGAAGTATTTTTGGATGGCCCTTCCCATACACCATCTGCTCCCCATTTAGACAGATTGCAGTGGGCACCGCTCCATCTGAGCGGGTCAGTTCTGGTCTTCCCTTGTTGGGGCATGAACTGATCAGGTGTGACTGAATGGATCAGCTGCTTGGTGAGAGGGACCTTTTCTCTCCATTCACTGGAGGCTCTGATGGGATGTGGACAGATGCAGACTCCATGTCCCAGCTCAGCACCCCTCAGACTTGATTGTGCTTATGCATCACATGGGGATCTTGTTAAAATGCGGACTCTGATTTAGTAGACTCTCGGGTGGGACCCGCGATCGTGCATTTCTAACAAGCTCCCAGGTGATACAGTCCACACTTTGCAGTGCAAGGACTGATGTTTGGTGGAGAATTTGCTTCAAAATAATTTGAAAGATAAGTCTTTGAATGTGACCCAGCGTTTTACTTTCCTGATGTATTTTAATCCCAGCTGCTTTGATTAGAAATGTACATGTCTGGTTACAAAGAGGAAAATTCAGCCCATCTGGTTTTTGTTTTATCTTTCTGCATAACTCACACAACAGGCTAGCAGCAGCAACAAAGGTTGTAATAACAGAAGAGATTGATTAGTGAGTTATTCTGGAGCTGGCACATTGCATACATCAACTCACATTGGCTCACACAGTCCTCTCAGCAGCACTCTGGGTACTATTCCCATTTTCCACATGAGGAAGCTAAAGCTTAGCAAAATTTCTGAGGAGCACACAGTGTCAGAGCTGGGATTTGAATGCACCTGTGTTTGATTCCAAAGAACGGAGTTCTTACCATGACTGTCCTGCCTCGGCCATCCCATGTCTTCTGCGATGTTTGTTTGATTGATTCCATTCCATTCTCTTTCCATCTGTCAGTTGGTCTGTCTCTCTCTCTCTCACGCACACACAGGCACACCCATGCATACGTGCCAATCCCACAACCAACAGGTTCAGAGAGATGCTCGGGTGCTCGGTCCAGATGCTGGTGTCGAGGTGGCCCAAATATCTGGATAAGGAATTCTTCTCTGCCAGATGCTGTGTGTCTATCCCGCCCTCTCTGGATATTGTGATTACAAGCTGTGATCCTCTCGGATGGGGATGGCTCCCTGCAGGCTGGATGGACCCTTCTTACCTTTGTTCCTCAAGGTTCAGAAACCTGTTGGTCATGTTATCCAGAGTTAATTGCCTTGCAGGGTGATTCTCCTGCTGGACCATCTTCAAGCACTAAATCACTCTTGGAGTTTCTATTTCGCTGGGGATGTTTCCTACCTGGGTTGGTGTCATTCAACATTAAATCATCTGTCCTTGAGAGTAAAGCTTAGTTTTCTCACATTTGATGGATAGTCCCAAGTAGGAAAGAAAAAAAAAAAAGCATCGTGAGGGGTTTCATTACTTGCTGTGCCAATAATTCTTCATCGTATTATGATTTTAAATGAAGAAGATGGTGACAATGGTCAAGAGAGAACAAGAAAATAATGTGAATGCTAATAATCAAAACTGTGGACCCCCCTTGCATTTGGTTGTTTATGATCATTGGCGATGTGCTTCCATGTTGTTGAGGCTGTTTTTATGATGATTACCTTGCAATAACCCAGAGAAGTTACGTGGGCAGATGGCAGTTAGGAGCGCTGACAAGGGTCCCGGAGGGCTCCAGCCTTTAGGGCAGCCTGTCCCCCATGTTGCACCTGAAGAAGAGCCACATTTGAAGTCAAAGAAGCTGTGGTCTGAAGTCCAGCCCTGCCGTGTCCTGGTTGTAAGAATTTGGGTACAACGTTGAACGTCTCTAAACTCAACTTCCTCATCTGTAAAATGGAGAAGGCACATAGATTTATCTGTCTGGATGAAATAGATATAAGAAATAGATATAAGGGGCACCTGGGTGGCTCAGTTGGTTAAGCGTCTGCCTTTGGCTCAGGTTATGATTCTGGGGTGGTGGGATCGAGCCCCAGGTCGAGTCCCCTGCTCAGTGGGGAATCTGCTTCTCCCTCTCCCTCTGCCCCTCTCCTCTGCTTCTCCCCCCTGTTTGTGCTCTCACTCTCAAATAAATAAATAAAAAATCTTAAAAGAGAGAAATAGATGTAAAATGTATGGAACATAGTAGCCAAAACAAACAAACAAAAACCAAAAAACAAACCAAAAACCAAAAACCAATGGCAGCTAGTGTGACTGGCAGGTGTCTGTCATCCCACCAAAGATGACGTAGAGAGTCACACCTGGACGCCCACCCGTGGATGGAGCTTCAGTCTCCCCATGGCGTCTACTCTGTAGGCTCTACCCTTAAGATGGTCTCAGTTTGGGTAGCTGAATGACTATCTGTCCTTCCAAACCACAGGCTTTGAAGTGAGATTTTGATTCCCACAAAACTGTTGTCCGTGATCCTTCTGGGGTGGGGATGGGGTGGGCACCCTCATTTGACACACATGTGTCCCTCCATCAGTGATGCTTGTCTCCATCTTGAGCGTCTTCCGGGGGTGTCATTTCTCTTCACAGTCTCCACTCCCACCACACGGCTTGACCCGCTCTCCCCTCAGTGTGCCTGGCCATTGGATGCCCCATGCCTTGTTCACACATGACATACCCTCCTCCGTCTTTATCTCTCTCTGTCTTCTGAAAATCTCCACAGTTCCTGATTCTCAGATCAGATGTCTTGTCTGTGAAGTCTTCTTTGGCTCCTTCTTGAGAAATGACCCCATTTTTTGTTGTTCTTTTTCCTTTTTCATTTCCTTTGCTCCTGAAGGAGACAACTCAGTTACTGGAATGAGCATGGGTTCTGGATGATATGTGTGTGCTGGAATTACAGCAGCAACAGTGAGAGCAGTGCCCGAGGATGACGGGCTAGAGGGGAGAACGTGCACAGCAAGACAGGAGGGGACTTACTGATCTGACGGCATCCTCTAGGATCCAGGGTTTGATGTCCTGGCGAGGCCATCTTAGAGCCAGTCCTCATCTGCTGGATGCCTCCCTGGCTTGGAAACAATGATGGCATAAGGGCATAAGGGGATGAAGATGTCAGGGTGACCTTTGCAGAGAGATGGGAATAATAGATTAAATTTATGGTGTGAGGCAGGGGAGTGCACTCCATGTTCATGTTCCTTGGGAGCCTGCAGAGGATGTGCTCTTCACACAGCAAATAAAGAATAGAATGCACTGTCAAGAGGGGTGCACGGAATCTTTGAAAAGCTCAGGGTCAGTTACGGGCTAGGTTGACAATAGAGGATGCTGCCCACCCTGGAACCGGGCTTGATAGGTTCAAGATCAGCAGAAGCCAGGTGTCAACCCTTAACCATGAAATTTAGAGGGACTTAATTACTTACAGGATGGCAATGTCTGATAGACCATGGTGATCTAAGGGGAGTGGAGATGAGCAGATAGCCTCCGAGGATATAGCTTGACTTGTATAACTGGGAAAAAAGCCAAGAACGGATGAAGAGAAGGCTGAAGATAGCCATCATGATGGACACACTGGTCTTTCACCCAGGTTCTAGATCTGAGGCAGTTCTCAGACCCAGAGTCTGTTGTTTGAAGGAGAGACGGGGTCCCCTCATGAAAGAGAAGATACCTGAAAATGGTAGCAAGTAAATATAATAAGAGTTCGCTCCAGTGGTTCCCCGAGGAACTTGTGACCACTTCCCAGAGGAACCATATGCTGTAAGAAGGGATCAGTCAGTTCTTCTCAGCTCTTTCAGTAGCTGATGGTGGAGAACGGCTGCTTGGGCCTGGTTAGTAGATGGGTCAGCATGAGACAGGGCTGTGAGCCCTAGCGAACCATGGCCATATTGCAGCCCCACTCAAGTGACAGTGGGAGGTCCTCCAGTGACCAGAGCTGCTGTGGTGCATGTGGTTGATAAGTCGGGTGGAGGAGAGGACAGCTGAGGTGAGAAGTACGCCCAGACTCGGGGCCGGCAGCCAAGGGCTGGATGGGAACCTGGGCAAGAGGCTGGTGAAAAGACTTCTGTTAGTATGTTCAGGATGCGGGGATCTCTCTTTACAGCCCAGCTGCAGGTGTCTACGACAGAGAAGGAACTCCACAACCAGGGGGACAGGAGGGCTTTCTAGAGATGCAGCTACTCCAGCAGATTTTACTTACATCTGTGTAGAACCGTCTAGAATATAGGCTATGTAATGTCAGAGACTTCTGTCTGTTCCATTCCCCACTGTCATTCTCATCACACCTATAGGCCTGGGTGCATAGTAGATGGTCAATAACCTTTTGTCCAATGAATGACTGTGATATGCATGACTCAAGTTCTTGACATAGCTGAATCTTCACAAGGCTAGCTTCCTAGAAGTACTTTGATCAGATAAGGAATGATCTTGAAGTTTGCATTTTATTTTAGCAAATTTGTTTCAAGTACTGACACATGCCTACCTGGCTATTAAGATGTTCTGGAATTTGTGACATATGGTATAACCGTCTCTCTGCCAACTGGTACTTCCAACCAGAGTTCCTAACTCATCACTTCTTTCCTCAACAGCACTCTCTTATAAATATTTTCGAGCTGCCTAGGTGGGAAAATGCCCCCATGTTTTGTTATTATTTATAAAATGGAACATCCATTAGCTCTTTGATTTTCTTCTGTCTGTTAATATTATTTATTCATTTTCCAATTAAGGGTTCATCCATTTTTAATGAACTCTAAACAAAAATATTAAACACTAGTGTGAAGAATTTATTAGGTACATTTTGTTCAGTTTTATTGCTGTCCTTTAAATTTTGTAGGCATTTCTGTTCTATGGATGCTTATTTATATTGTAAGATAGCACATCTTTCAGTGCTCTAATTTGTGGCTTCTGTTGCTTTTATGCTGAGAAAAAGTCTACCTTCTCCTGGAGGGCAATAAATACTCCTCTATGTTTGTACCTCGTTTCTTCATACGTACAAATCATTAATCTAAACAGGATTTATTTTGCTGTATAATGGCGAGAATCTGAATTTGATGTATTTTTTTTTGCAAAGGCCACTTTTTACACTGTCTGGAATAATCTATTCCTCCCTATTTATTTGCTATTCTCCCTTTATCATATATTCTTATTTATAGGAGGTTCTGTTTCTGATCTATGTGCTCGGTCTCACTGATACTGTTGCCTAAACTGCAGGCAGTTGTATGCTAATTGACTTAAAGAAATGGCTTTATTGAGATGTAATTCATGTACCACAAAATTCGTCCTTTAAAAATGTGTGACACAGAGGTTTTGTTATGCATCCATCATCTATATCAAATTTTAGAACATTTTCATCATCCCCAAAATAAACCCTATCCTGATTAGCAGTTAATTCCTATTTTCCTCTCCCACCAGACTAAGGAACCACTAATCTGCCTTCCATCTCCATGGATTTGCCTATTCTGGACCTTTTCTATAAATTAAGTCATATAATATGTGGCTTTTTTTGTGTCTGGCTTCCTTCTCTGAGTAGAATATTTCAAGGTTCATTCGTACTGTTGCCTGTTTTAGTACTCATTCCTTGTAATTGCCAAATATGAATCCGTTGTGTGGATATATGGAATTTCATTAATCCATTCACAGGTTAATGGAATTTGGGTTGCTTCTACCTTTTGATTATTATGAGTGATGCTGCCAAACATTACTGGGCACATTTTTGTGTGTGTATGTATATGAGTTGCTGCACCTTTTTCCTAAATGGCTAAACCATTTTAATTCCTACTAGCAATGCATGTTTACCTTCACCTGAAAACATTCTGGGGGCGTGCCTGGCTAGGTCAGTCGGTGGAGGGTGCAACTCCTGATCTCAGAGTTTTGAGTTCAAGCTCTGCACTGGGTATAGAGATTATTTAAAAAAAAGTCTTAAAAAATCAAACATAAAAAGATAAAAATAAATTGGTACATTTGGTCCTTTTTAAATTTCAAGTTTTCCTAAAATTAATTTTTTACATTTAAATTTTCCTTAAAAAGTTAAAACTAAAAATTTCCCTAAAATTGATTTATGGGCTTTGTTTTGTTTTCTAATTCTTTAACATGTATTTCATTAAACTATTGTGTTCCTTCTATTTTTTAGGTGTGTTTAGTAGTTTATCATTGAAAATGATGTATTCAAAACTGTGAGTTTACCTCTGCAGGATTTTAGACACTTTCCATTTTTCTCATTTTTAATATCTAAAACATTCGTAATTATCTTGCACTTTCTGTGTGACTCAGATAATTGAGGAGCACGTTTTTATTTTCGAGTGGTGGTGGTGGTTGTATGTGAGGTTGTTTAAGGATTTTTGTATGAAATGATTAAGTGGAAAAACACAGAAAGCATTGAGCAGGGTACCGAGCACACATTAGGGTCACCATCAATAATTGAGTCCCTTTTTCTCCCTTCCATCTACAGCTCCGTTCTTGGCAGCCCTTCTCTTTTCCTCTTCTAGATTCTGTGTCAGTAAACTATTTGGGCCATCCTGAAATTTGTAATTTTATTCATATTATAGTTTATAAACCACAAGAATCAATTTCTCTGCATTCCCTTGCATTCATGTTCTCTGGAACTCAGAACCTTATTGATCTGAAGACTCAAGAAAATTTTACTTTCTTCTCTTCTCCCCTGCAGCAACCTTTTTAAAATTCTGTGGTTGTTTGTTCTTTTTTCTTCTGGAGCTAACACTAATGATCTAGGATTTTTGTCTTACATATCAAACTTTCATTAATTTCTTATTCATTTCCCTGTCTAACCCCTGCTTCCCTGGGATGATATCAATAACCTATTCTTTACATTATTTAATTTATTGCAGTGTTATTTCTGTTTTACTGTCTGAAATACTAATTTTAATAGTTGCATTTTTAGTCTCATTGTGGTTTTTCCTGATTGGAGTCAATGGTCTTTTCATTTTTCTAAGTGTGTTTTTTCTTATATGTCCTTGGATTTCTTTCTTTTTCTAAAAAAAAGATTATTTGAGAGAGAGAAAGAGAGTGAGAGAGCATGAGTGGGGGGAGGGGCAGAGGGAGGGAGAGAGAGAGAATCTCAAGCAGACTCCATGCCCAACACAGAGCCCAATGCAGGGCTCAATCCCAGGACCCTGAGATCATGACCTGAGCCAACACCAAGAGTCCACGTTCAACTGACTGAGCCACCCAGGCACCCCTCCTTGAACTTATTTATTATTATGATGATGATGATGATCTTTTTAAAATGTGTTGTCTTGGGGCACCTGGGTAGCTTAGTTGTTAAGCATCTGCCTTCAGCTCAGGTCGTGATCCCAGGGTTCTAGGATAAGGCCTACACTGGGCTCCCTTCGCCGCAGAGAGTCTGCTTCTGCCTTTCCCACTCCCCCTGCCTGTGTTCCCTCTCGCTGTGTCTCACTCTGTCAAATAAATTAAAATCTTAAAAAAAAGAAATAAGATGTGTTGTTTTTGCATATTATTGTTGAAACCAAATATGTATGTTTTGCTGTATTAAAAAAAGTAAGCATCATAAAACTTAATGACTCAGAAGAACACATTGATTATATCTTACTTCCCCATGGATTAGTTGAGTAGTTTTGCTCCCGTCAGTCTTGCCTGGGTGTGGACGGTCTAGGACTGCCTCAGACTTGGTCTGGCAGTTGGAAAGCTGCTGCTGGGGCCTCAGACGTGCGGTCTCCCAGCCCCAGGTTAAGCTAACCCAGGCTTCGGCAATGTGGCAGTCCCCTGGTTCCAAGGGCAGCAAGAGGGGACAAGCACAATTGCCCAAGCAAGCCTCAGTCATCTGCTAAAACCTCATTGGTTCAAGTTAAGTCCAAGGCCAGCCCAGAATTTCCTGGGGAAAAGCCCTCCCAAAAGGCCAGGAGGAAGGGTGTAGAATAATATGTGGTCATGTTTATAAACACCTTGTGTTTTTATTTTATTTCTCATAATAAATCACTCTTAGAGACATTCTCCTCCTCCAATTTATTAGGTTAATACTTCCGTGATGTCCTTGAGTGTCCTTTTCATACTGGTTTTAGAAAGTTTGGTGATTTTTTTAAAATAAAGAAATGGAGTATTTAGCCCCTTCTAACCTCCCCTGTTTGCCTTACCTTCGGAAGGTGATGTGTAATGGGCGTGAGGCACGCTCTTCTCGTCCCCTCTCTGCCTTCCAGTGCTCTGGTGCTCTGTGCCATGGAGAAACACAACAGTTGGCTGCCATTTGTGATATCAGTCGAGCTTTCCTTGATGTGACTACAAATCCCAAAAGTCCTCTTTAAGTAGTTGTTGCTATCTCTGGTTTTCAGAATGGTTTGGAATTTTGCCTTCTCCTTTGTCTTCGGGCTGCTTTAATAGTATTACATGCTAGCTGATGCATTATTAAACAGGGTCCAGGAAAGCAATACCAGTTATGAACTTTACCATAAATAAATTACACTTACTTACATTTCTTGCAGGTTGTGTGAAGATTAAAAGCGTTGGCATACATAAAGCAGGATGCACGGCACTTGGGCTCAGGGTCATGTCACCCATGTTCCTTCTCATCAAACGTGTAAGTGAAAAAAATGCACAGGCGATGATCATCATGGCTTAAGTACACTTTGGACTGTTGAGCAGGAGTTTCATGGAGATGCCGTAAGGGCACCGGGGCTGAGTGGGACCCTGGCAGGCGGTGGGTACCCCAGTTGGGCAGCGTTGCTGAAGAAGGGAAGGGTAGGTAGGGTTCAGCTCTCAGGGAGTTGGGCAGATGACTTTTCGGTTTACTGCTCAACATGTGATTTTCTGCTTCTGAAAAAGAAAACATTGGGCAAATAATCCAGCGTTGTAGTCATTTCATAAATGGCAACGATTTTTATTAACTTTTTCTACTGAGAAGACATCATTCTGATTCAGTAAGTCTGAGTGAGGCCGAGGATATGTTATTACAGATATTGTGGATAACTCTGATGGAGGTAGGCTGCATCAGATAGGTGTGGGAGACACTATCAGGCACCTGGGGTCTGAGCTGACCTTGAGCACTCACTAGCTATGTAACCAACATTTTCTGTAATCAACCGGTAACATCCCATATGTGCTCAAGAAATATTTGTTGAGTCAAAGACCTTACCTCTAGGATCAAGATCTTGAAAAACACCTGTCATAGGTACCATGGGTATTAAATGGGGTAGGGGATAAAAGGCACATGTATGTGTGTATTGACATGTATGTGTGGCTCGGAAAAGGTAGCTCCTCTGTTTGCTGCCTGTTGATTTCAGAAGTATGTTATGTTGGAAGCAATACATATTAGAGGGCTTCTGGCATGAATCAGAGTCGAATTAGCCCTTTGCCTCTTGAGATGGTCAAGGATGACCTTCATTACACAGACACATTGTTGCTGTTTATGAGAGCCTTTATCCAAAGAGAGACATCATAATTAGGCTGTAGCAGCCAGTCCCAGCAGTAAGTTGTTCAGTGTGAAGAGGATTCTGGGTAGATCTGGGTGTAGGGAATGACATCACTGCTCCCACTGCAGGTTTATTTATTGCTTTCGGGCCAAGGTTTTATTTCTCTGTAAAAATGTCATTTATTCAACAAATTAGGATTTATAGAATAACTGATTAAGCAGTAAAACTACTTCCCCCATTAATAGTAACACACCCTGGAAATACGAGCAAGGCCTGTTTGGCGATGCTTTAAGATTAAGATGAAATTTTTACAGCCGGCAATTGGAAAATATACCAAAGTGTAAGCAAGGTCTATTACCTGGAGCTTCACAGAGTTGAGGATATTCTGCAAATGTGAAGCATAAATATTTTAAAATGTCGCTACGGCACAAAAAGCATCTGGGGGAGGCTCTATGGTGTTGTGAAAAGCAGATCGATGTGTATAAAATGGCTGTATTCACGATTATCCATTCCTCCTTTATTCATGACCCAGACATCTCTGTTTAGACATAATCGTCTGCCACGAGAGCAGGAAGGGAATTGACAGGTCATCCAACCCAAGGATGACAGAGGGGAGGCACACATGCCTCTGCTCCCCTAGTTTCCACTCCAGGAAGACGGTACTGATCCAACTCATGGCTCTTCCCAGTTGTGTCTGGCTGGTCCTGGAACTTTCAAGCATGGGACTCCTGGAAGTCATTAGGGGCTGAGTCAAGTTGGAAGGGACACGCAGATGTTTGGCTGCCCCCTAGTTAGATCATGATTGGTCACACAGGTGTTAGTGGCAGATCCGGATTTCGATTCTAGGTCTAGATCTTCCCACTGGGAGCCACTGTCCTAAGCACATGGGCGTAGGGGTGGCAGAGGCCAGCGAGGGGGCCCTGAGGTAGGAGCCCTCCCCCTGTACCTCCAACAACAGCTCTGGGTCCGTTCTGTGGCTTCGAACAAATCACCTCACCTTTCTCAGCCTATAAAGTCTCATGCTACGAAGTTAGGGATAATTATCTATCTCCTAGGGCTTTTATGAGCAAGGAGGTAATGGATGTGAATGTGTCTCCCACGTTCTCAATGTGGGTGAATTTATGCTGGTACGATAAAACGTCGCTTCCTAGAATCCCCGGGCAGCCTTTTTTTCCAGGCATCTGAGGAATTATCCTTTTAAGTGCCAAATATTTTATTTTAAGCATTTTAGATGGAAGTTGTTCTATAATGGGTTACATACTTTACTGATCTTTTAAGCAGAATACAATAAACAGAATTTGATCTTTTGGATGACTCACTGGCATTAAGAAAACTAACTTTCCTAAGACAATTCCCGGGGACTTAGCGAGGCATGCCAGAACGCGGGTCCCCCACGGACTGGGGCTGAGCACCTGGGGCTTTTGTGACTTCTTGTGTCCCCTCTTAATGAATTTGTTCAGCCTTCTCTTCCCAACTGCTGTTTCCCTCCCTTCCAATTCCCCATCTCCCAGGAAGGAGCATCTCTCTCTCCTTAACTGCTCTTTCTACCTTGCTGTGGATCAGTTAGATAATCAAATCTTAGAACAAATCAGATCGCGGCCGTAATACCAACACTGTCGTTTTCTGGATCTCCTCCTTGCAGCAACTAGGTGCGCAAGGCGAAATCTGGAAGTCATCCCGCCTCCGCTCTGTCTTCCACCATGCGGCCAGTCCTGTTGGCCCTACACTCAAGGTGTATGTAAAATGTGGTCACTTCTCACCACTCCCTTAGTTACCATCACTGAGCCATCACTGCCGCTCACCTCGACTCTCTGCCTCTGGGCTTCCCTTCTTTCAGCCTGGTCTTGTCACAGCAGTCAGAGGGGCAGTAGAAGATGTAAATCAGTTCCTGTTACTCCCTGGCTCCAACGTGGGCAGCACTTCCCACCTTGTACCCAGAGCACCAGCCAAGGTCCTCTACATGGTTTCCTGATTCTGGAAGGTTTGCCCTCATTACCTCTCTCCTCCTATCCTATGGCTCCATCAACAGCAGCCATGTTTGCCTCTGTTCTTTTTTTTTTTTTTTTTCACTTCAGTCTCATGCGTCTCATTCAGACCTCAGGGCCTTTGCACTTGCTATGTGCTCTGCTTGGAGTGCTGTCCCCCAGGCTTCCACATGGCCCCCTCACTCCCCTTCTTCAGATCTCTGTTCAAAGGCCTCCCTTAACCATCCCAGTTAAAATTTTAGTTTCCTCCATGTTCCCTATCTCCCCTCTACATGGTATTTTCCTCCATGGCGCCCACCATCTAACATGTAATATCTTACTGATTTCTTTTGTTCATCGCTCATCCTCTAAAACATTAGAATGCTGTCTGTGTTTTCCCTGCTGTATTCTTAGGTGCCTAGAATTCAGGTCTTGGCACATTATAGGTGCTCAAGAAGCATTTGTTGAATCTTTGAAAGGATGAAAGAGTGAATGTGGTGAACACTACCCGGAAGAGGGAAGTCGGGCTTTGGAAGTAAATTGAAGAAGCAGAGCTGGGATATGGAGCTGGCATCTGTAGGCTCTAGGATATGTTAGCATTTATCCATAGGTATAATAAATGGGCTGTGGATCAGGTTTCCTCCCAGGAGTAAAATGAATGGGGGGGGGGTGGGAGGATTTGGTTAGTTCTAGATTTCTGCTGCAAAGTCAGATTTTGTTTCTCTTCTGATTTTCAGCATTCTAGGTAAATGAGGTTGTCAGATACAATCATTTGTTCATCCATCAATTTCTCTGACCAGTCCTTTCTCAGCAGATAGTCACTGATGCCTCCTGTGTGCCAGGCAGTGCGGTCAGAATGTTGCTGCCCCAGCCATTGTTCATGGCCTCATCAGGAAATCGGGAGGGTGTGAGGGCATGCACAGTGATCGCCAGCCCCGCCTGGGAGGCTTGTGGGAGGCTCTGAGTCTGGGAGGCCTTGATTGGTTCTGAAGAATTCCCAGCGAAGCCCAACCCTGCAGGTTGCTTCTGGAGAATGAAGGGTTGGCATTTCTGGTGCTGGGGAATTGCAAGTAGGTGAGCAGAAGGCCAGGGGCTGTGGCGAGTGAGAAGACAGGAGGGAAGCCTATGCCAGGTCAAAAAGTGCCTTGCTTATGTTTACTATTTATTATGATTACTATTATTTTAATTGGTGAATAACAGTAAGAATCTTTTGAAAAATATAAAGACAATTCTTTTTTTTAACATCACTTTCTTTTCGCTTTACAAAGACCCACAGTGGGGATGCCTGGGTGGCTCAGTCGGTTAAACGTCTGCCTTTGGCTTAAGTCATGGTCTCAGGGTCCTGAGATTAAGCCCCACATCGGGCTCCCTGCTCAGCAGGGAGTCTGATTCTCCCTCTCCCTCTGCTTCCCCCCACTCCTACACTCTCTCTCTCCAATAAATAAATACAATCTTTTTAAAAACCAAAAAAATATATAAATAAATAAAACCCCCAAACCCAAAGACCTCTGATGTGAGAAGCCTGGTTCTCCACTCCAGTGTGACAGTCACCAAGAAGCCCTGCCTCAGGCTCAGGGATGTTCCTCTCCTCTGGGCTCCCCAGGCACCTTCTGCTCAGACCTGACTGAGAACTTCCTGCCCCACCCCCTGCTCCATGCCACATGCCCTGGGGGCTGTTGTAGAGTCCATGGCATCTGCTGAGTGCTAGCACAGCATCTCAGTGGCCTAATTCTGTTTTGAAAGAAACATCCTGAGTTCGTGTAGCAACGTTCCAGGTGCATTTCATATGCAATCTGATTGGTCAGTGCCACTGCACCTTTTGAGAAGCCAAGCAAAGTGACGAACACTGGTGTGTCCCATCAAACCAAGCATATTAGTGTGATCTGCATTTCAGATCAGCTTTGGAAAAGATGTGATGTGACTTCTTAAGTAGCCTCTCTCCAGCTGCTTCCTGGGGGAAGCCCAAAGGCAGAGTTTCTCCAAGGCCCTGGCTGGTGTAGTCCCCGGGCTCAGCGTTTGCTCTAAAGCCATGCAGGTGAGGGTTGGGGTTCCCAGGGACTCAAGGCAATTGGGTTCCTTTCCCAACTGAGTAGAAAAGTACAAATGCTCCCCTCCCCACCTTTTTCCAGGGAGGCAGGGCTTCCGGCGTGGCATCCAACATAGGAAGTGGAATCCTGGGGTAGGGGAGTCCCAGTGGGTGAGGATCTTCTCATATGCATGGGCCTTTGGAGTCCCGTACAAAGACTCAGCACCACCAAAAGTGTTTGTGTGTGCTGAGCTTCAGAGAGAAGAGACTTTCCACATTGCCACTCCTGGAAATGGCAACCCCCTTGGGTCAGCTTGTTCATTTGTTCATTCATGGGCTGATTGATTGATGCATCAAGCACTCATTAAATACTCGGTAAGTGCTAGATCTTTCCTAGCCAGCACCGTGGCTGTAGCAATAAACAGCGCACACTGTTCATGCCCCAAGAAGCTTGCTTCATGCATTCATTCATTTGTTCGTGCATTCACTCATGCAGTAACCAAGGGCAGGGTCTTTGGAACCAGATGGCCTGGATTAGAATCTCAGCTGTATCACATTTTCTGTGCATGACCTTGACAAGTCATTTAACTCCATGAATTTCATCCATAGATGGGGATCATAACAGTGCCCAGCTCTTAGAGTTCTTATGAGGTCTACCTACCACACAGTAAGTTCTGTTTCATTCAGAATAGTTAATAATAAGATCAGGGCGCCTTGGTGGCTCAGTCAGTTAAGCCTCACTGAGCCTTGGCAGCTGTGGCCAAGTCTTTGATGCTTATTCTAGAAGCTAGTGGAAAGCTAGAATGCTAGTGGAAAACCACTGGCAGCTTTTAAGCAGGAGAATAACAGAATCAGGTCAGTGTTTTTAGAAGATCACCCAGGGAGAGAGTGGAGGGGACCAAAATGGGTGGAGGGGACTGTTGATTAAGTATAGAAGTTGATTTTCACTAGGTTATGCTGAAGAAACATTCCCCCCAACATCTCAGTGACTTGTATCAGTGAAGCTTTCTATCTCACTTGCATGACATGTCCTCCGTGGGTGGCTCTGGCTCTTTTCCAGGGGTTCTTCTTCAGTCCAGGGCCTGGAGTGATGACGAAGATTTGATGTGGGAGATATGGTTCTCATGGCAGAGGGAGAAAAGCTATGGTTGTCCACACAGAAGCTTGTCCTTTAAGTTTCTGCTCAGAAGCAGTGTCTTTGATGGGTCACATGTGGTTGGTCACATTTGATTGAAAGTCACATGGCTGAGTCTAATGTCAAGGAGATGGGAAATTCCATTCCTCTGAGTGGAGGGGCAGCAAGTCAATGTTTAAGCCTCTTACAGGAAAGGGAGTGAATAGGGATGGCAGGAGTCCATGCAAGTGATGATGGAGGGGATGGAATAGAGTTCTGTTCCAGAGAGGTTTAGGAGACGAAGGCCACAGAGCTCTTGGTGCTGTGCTGGATACAGGGACCAGGGGAGGAAGAAGTGTCAAGAATGTTCTGGATGAATCACACCCCACCCACAACCCTTGGACCTGACCATTTCAGAATGCTCCCGCCAGCTCCCCCTACAGTGTGCCTGTCCCGCATGGGAGGGACTAGAAGCACAGGAGGCCGCATTGCCTGTGTGAGTGTGGCAGGCTGGAGGTCCTGGGGGCTTACCCTTGTGGAGCAGTCCTCAACCAATGACTCCTGGGAGTTGATGTATAAATACCCACAATCCCTTGACCTGCAGGTGGGATCATTCTGAGCTGTGTGTCCATGTTGTCCATGGGATTAAACTCCAGTTGTTCCCTGTCAGGGCTAAATTAACAGTCTATCCTTTAGTAGTTGACTTTCTCCCCTATGTAATTGTCCTACTCCTACTGGTGTTCCTCAAATCACTGAAATAAGCTCCTTGCCCTTGAACCCCTGTCTTGGGGTTTGCTTCTGGGGATGCCTGAATGAAGATACCATGTAATGAGCCAGGGAACACCAGGGAAAAACCAGGCTTGGGGGAAGGGTCACGAATTCCCTGGGAATGTCGAGTTTCAAGTAGCTCTGCCACATTTTGATGGTGATATCAAGTAGGTTGATAAAAACACGTGTCTGGAGTAAAGAGGCTGCATCTCTGTAGGAGACAGGATTATGGGACTCATTGGCATTTAGAATGCAATTAGCTCAGCGTCTAATGGAGGGAGAGATACCGTTAAGGACAGTCCTAAGAAAGTGAGAAATGTTGGCTTTGAAGGTAAGGAGTAAGGATAGTGGGAGCGCAGAGGAAACACATGGTCTCAGCCAGGGGAAGGTGGAGGATGCAGGCGAAGTCTCCCAGAGGGTGGCTGCTGGTTAGGAGAGAGGGATTAGAGGAACATTCCAGACCCTGTGGCTGGGGGGAGAGCGGAGGAGAACATGCATGGCATTTCAAGTTGTGTGAAGAATTGAGTATTTCATCTGTAAAAGATCTTAAACAAGCTAGAGGGGGAATACACAAGGTATTAAAATATAAGATTACATTTTTCAACAGGAAACCAGATAATGCCATCCATTTTCTTAGTACATGTGAGCGTGTCCTGGAGGGCAGGCTGATGTCCTGAAGGCACCGTGTGGGGGACCATGTGCAGCTCATGGAGACACCCCCGGCTGGCTTGTTCTGGGCAGGGTCAGTGCAGGGAGGCTGAAGGGAATAATGGGCACATGAACTAAAGGCTTCATGTGGGCCAGCCTCCCTTTTGGGGGTTTTATGTCCATGGCCTGAATCTTACTACCATCTGAAAATGGGGTCACTACATCACTGTTCCTACTTTATAGCTGGGAAAACTGAGACACAGACTAAAGGAACATGGCCAAGATCACACAGCTTGCTTGTGGTGGGGTGGGGGGGTTGGCGGAGGACACCGCTGACCCCAACAGCCTGGTTCTTAGCTACAGTTGTTGAATTTACTGGTTGGTTTCTCTGAGGCTGTGGAAGGAACCCCAACCTTTGTGTCAGACCCTCCAGGGGCTGAATCACGCTTCTGCGGTTTCCTAACACTGTAGAATTTGCAAAGGGACTTAACCTTGTTGATCCCATTTCCCCATTTTGAAGGGGTATTAACACCTACCCGGTGCAGTGCCAAGCAAGGCAAATGGGGTAATAAGGACAGAGCCTCCAGCCCAGGAAGGTGTTAAATAAATATTAGCTGAAGTGAAATGAGGGGTCATAGCATATTGATTTTCCTTCAACTCCACTTAAAAAATATGAACTGTAAGAATTTTTATTATTTTTTTAAAAAAGACTGTTAAGCCTATTAATGGCCCATGAAATGATATTTTCTCATGGCAACTACCATATATAAGTGGCATTAAGTGGAAGCTTCGAGGGTGATTATACGAAGGACCTGAATTATCAAGAACTATGTTAAAGACACCGTCCAGAGGAGGAGGGCCTTGGAATGAATCACAGTGCGTCTGTGCAAAGGAAACGAATGTGCTCCACGGGTGATAATCACTGTTCTCCCTGGGAGGAATAATAGCAGGTGATTTTATTTCAATTTGTCTCTCTGAAAACATACTATGAATGCATTACTTTCATCACAGCCAGAAAATCTTAAAAGGTGAGGAAAACAAAGATAGGTCGGCTTTGGAAAACTCCTCTTTGGATTACAAGGAAACTACACTACCAGGGGGTCTTGGTTTGGCCTAATTGATGGATGACTAGACAGATGCAGAGAACTCAGATGTTGAGGGCCGAGGCTCTTTGCTGTTTTGACTGGGATCATTGCACTAGCAAGTCCTACCGAGATGGTAAGATCATGTCCCTGAGGAAGGGAGGTAGCTTTCATAGGGACCAGGCTTTCAGGCAGGCTCTTGGGGTGCACTGACCTGCCTCATTGCCAGAGGTCCCAGCCTGAAGGAGCATGGTAGCATCCACGTCTAAGAAGGTTGGGTCTCATGGTCAGAGCAAGGGTAGAAGGTCAAGGTTGACGGGCAATGGTGAAGGCCAGCAGGTAAGAGAAACCGTGGCAAATTCAGAGAAGTAGAAATCCTTCAGTAAAACCCGGGATGGAGAGACCAGGATGGAGTCTCATAGGGGACGAGGTGGGCTGGGCCAGACTGGTATAATAAAGATACATATATTTGGTGTTTGTCCCAGGTTCATGGACAGAGCTCCTAAAACTTAGAATTTCCTGATCGATAGGACGGTCTTTTGTTATTCACAATGTACCTCTTTTGACCACACCTGAGTTTATGCTAATGAGCCAACTCTTTGGGAGGGGGGTCCCTGGATAGCTTCAAGGTGAGGGCTTATTATTGGAAAAACCAACTCTGTGATGAAAGGGTTAGAACTTTCAACGCCACCCCCAGACTCTGGAGAGGAGTGAGGGGCCAGAAGTTGAGTTCAATCACTAATAGCCAACGATTTTATCAGCCATGCCTGCATAATGAAAACACTGTGACAAAAATTTCTACATGATGGGTTTTGGGATTTTGGGATTGGTGAACACATTGATGCGTTGGGAGGTAATAAGGGGAACATGGAAACTCTGTACTTCCCCTCACCCCCAGCCCTTGTTCTTCTCATCTTTTCCATTTGGCTTTTGCTGACTTGGATTCTTTATAGTAAACCAGTAAACACAAAGGAAGTGCTTCACTGAGTTCTGTAAATCCTAGTGAATTATCATACCCGGAAGAGGGCATTTTGGGAAGCCCCTAAATTCATAGTCGCCTTGGCATAAGCATGGGTGGGTAGCCTGGGGACCCCCTTGTGGCTAGTGTCTGAAGTGAGAGCAGTCTTACGGGACTGAGCCCTTCATCTGTGGGGTCCATGCTAATTCTGGGCAGTGTCAGAATCAAGTTGATTTGTTGGACACCCAGTGGATGGCAGCGAATCAGAGTATTGGTTATTGGACAAACAACACATATTTGGAGTCAGGAGAAAAACCACACAGCCTGCACCAAGCGGGTTGACTAGTAGACCCACCTGGGAACCTAAGTGTGCAGAAGGAACCGAACCAGGAGCCCAGGTGCAGAACCAGGGCTGATGGACTTGCCAGGAGGAACGTGGTGGGAAAAGAAATGAAGAATCACTCTCAGGAAACCAGACTTCAGCCCTACAGCTGAGCTGATGATGGGATTGGAACCCCGCATTAGGGGAGATGTGCTCTATGCAGGACCACTGATGGCCTGATTTCCTGTTAGCATCTGGTTCTCTTCCAGCCCTGCAGAGACTGGGTGTAGATCTTAGTATCTGTGTTATCTGGACTTGTTGATTCTTACTTCTTTGTTCACCAACCTGAACATCTCCTAGTTTCCAAAACTCATTGAGAACCTTTGTATCTCCTGGCCTTTTGCTGTGTGTGTGAATGTGCATGTGTGCGTATGTGTGTGTGCATGTGAGTGCACGGTGTGTGCGCATGCATATGTGTGTACGCGTGTGTCCGTGTGCGTGTGTGTGTGTGTGTGTGTGGTGCAGGGCAGGGGCAAGGGGACATGTTTATATCTCTGGTCTCTCCTGTGGGCCTTTCTCTCCTAGAGCACTTGGTCTTTTGTTATTTAACTATGCGAGTATCTCCGTTTTGGCTGAGAAGCCAAAGGCTAAGGCAGTTGGTGCCAAAAACACCCACAGCCAGGAGTGGGGCATCAGGTCACTAGTGCAGGGCTTACTAAAAGGCTGGACTCTGCCCCGTTACCCTTGGAAACCACACATTCCAGCCTCTAGAGATGTAGTGATTGGGGGTTGGGAGATGGTTTCTCTGGAGCCAAGGGTGAAGGCTGTGCACCCCCCACTCTGACTCTTGTCCACCCCTGCACTTGGTCCTTATCTGAGGCTGAGTCAGAGGAGCTTCACAGAGATGACTGGGGAGCTGGCCTGGTGTGCCCGTGACACCCTGAGTCCAGGAATCCCGAGGCCTGGTGTGTGTGTCCGGTCTGGGAAGATGGCAGAGTAAGGCTAGAGTGAGCGGCCTTCCTGGAAACGGGGCCAGAAGGGTGGGAATGATGGTTGGGAGTTGCCTTTTACCCCCAAATGGGGGAAGTGTCCCAGCAGGCCAGTGGGGTTACCTATGGGATCCCTCCCAGAGGGCTAGGAGGAGCTTAGTAGAGAGCCAGAATACCAGGGTTCAGGTTGGAAGCAGCCAAAGGGACTACGGTCCAAGGTCCTCATCATGGTGGGGATCTCCAGAGCTCCCCTAGAAGTGCCCAGAAGAGAAATAGCCTCTCCTGGGCATCTCCCCATCCAGGGAGATCTGGTTCCATCTGTGTCCTCCATGCTGCATGGAGCCCTTTGCCCCTCATCTCCATCCTGGCCTTTCCTTCTGAGTCCAGAAGAGGTACTAGGGAAATGGGGAGCAGTGAGGGACATCTGAGCCCACCCTGCCACCACAGCCCTGGTTTGTGGCACGGGGAGAGTTTTCCCTAGGACTCCGCAGGGGTTGTGACGGTGACCCTTGATGGGCTGATATCATTAGAAATGGGACTGTGGCTCTGACAAAGCCATCGAAGATCATTTGGCCCACAGTGACCATCACAGTGACTGGTGATCTTCCAGAACCTGCCTGAGACCTGTCCGGAGGCAGGAAGGGAGGACCCACAATAGGCAGAGGAGAAGAACCGAGTCCTTGACTGTCTGCAACCTGTCACCCCACCCTGATCAGCGAAATGGTTATCTACAAGCACGTCTTTCCATAAGAATTTGTAACTTGGAGAGAAAGCTAGAGTCTCCCCGACCAGCACTGTCGACTTGGCCTGTCCCTGCTCTGGCCACTTGACCTGTGTCCTTCCGGGAGATGTCTTGGGGAAGGTGTGATTTTATGTTTGTAAATCCTTCTCTTTTTTTCTCACTTTCTTGTTTCTCTATATCTTTATCCACATACATATAAGATACAAATTATTAAAAGTAAAGCCCAGGGGTGCCTGGGTGGCTCAGGAGGTTAAAGCCTCTGCCTTCGGCTCAGGTCATGATCCCAGGGTCCTGGGGTCGAGTCCCTCATCGGGCTCTCTGCTCAGTGGGGAGCCTGCTTCCTCCTCTCTCTCTGTCTGCCTCTCTGCCTGCTTGTGATCTCTGTCAAATAGATAAATGGAATCTTTAATGAAAAAAAGAGTAAAGCCCATTATTATATATAACCATAGTAACATACATTATTAGCATATATGACACTATAGTAATAATACCTTGCCAGCCTCCGAATCCTATTAGTTTACCTCCTTCATAGCTCTTAGCTCCAGCAGCTTCTCTCTGTCCCTCATCATCCTTGTTGTCCAGGCCAATAGCATCTCTAGCCTTTTGACTCAGATTTCCTGTTCTGGAATCTGACCTCTCCTCTTGGCCTCATAGTCGGCTGGTGGGACAGGCTTCATCTCCAGATGGGAGCTCCGTGTCCCGAGGAGGCTGTGCAAATGAGTAACTTTATTGCCATTTCTAAACTGTGATGCTCCCGTGATTTTAGCAACAACAAAGACATCTTTAAAATCTCAATCTGTTTGACTTCTCTCTCTCTCCGGGAAAGCATTCCTGTTAAAGATTCCTACAGCCCCGACATCATAGAGCTTAGAAAACAAGGGATCAGGATTCAGTGGGGAGGGAGGCTTATCCCCAAATCGAGCAGCTCATTCGTTCCTGGCCCAGATCCGCGCTGTTAGCCAGAGGGAGCACTGGCCGGTCTGTGGAGACAATGAGCCCTCACCCTCCACCTCTCACCTTCCGAGGCCAGCTGGAACCCAAAGGCCACCAGCTGGAGCTGGAGGAAGTCTTCTGCGGCCTCGGGGATGCCTTCTCTCCATGGCCATCTCCACAGGCCCGAAGAGAGCATTACACTTGCCATTATTTCACTGGGAGCGAATCTGATGGAAAATGGGCTGGTGGCTTCGCAGCATGGGAGAAAATCATTAAGATGGCTTAAGTGGGCCTTCCAGGGCAGTGAAATTCGACACCGAGCTCCCTGCTGGTAATGATGACCCGAAAATGAAGCTGTGACAGCCGATCTGTGGCCTACTGAAGGGCTTCTCTGCATCCGAGCATTCAGCCGGTTATTATCCAGTTGTTAAAGTTCACATTACTGAGTTCCTCCCCCCCCCCCGCCCGTTCTTTTTCCTTCTGGGCTTAGACCTTGTGTTGAGATGTTACAAGTCAGTTAATTTAAATCTCTCTGCTCGGCTCCGTGTAAACAACAAGAGGTTGGGGGATTTATCCTTGGGAATGTCAGGGGAGCCGAGGAAGAGCTGGTCCTCCCTTGTAGGGTGAACTGCCAGGTCTGATAAGAGTGTTTTGTGCCTGATTAACTGTTTACTTCCCTCCCCAGCCTGCAGATCAGGCCTGTCCTTCTGCCCATTCTACTGACGGCCAGGAGGTCAGGAGGTACCATCATTTGTCCCGGGTAAAGCAGCTCATTCAGGGCCCATTAGCTGTGGCTCCGCAGTCCCTCCTTCCACTCCAAGACCATTTGCTTCCTCCAGGAAGGAACGGGAGCTTGTGGTGAGACCCAAGGCAGAGGTTGGCAACCAGCTGAGCAGAGAGCCTGGAGAGCATTGGAAGTCAGCGTTGTGGTTCCGGCATTTACGGGCTGGGCAACCTTGGGCGGTTTTGAGCCCCAGCTTCCTCATGTTCAAGATGCACCTTCATTCCGTTAACAAACCTGTCTGGAGCTGCTGGGATGTGCCAGGCATTCTTCTGGGCTCTGGGCATTTGGTGGTGAACAGGACGGACACGGTCCTGTCCTCATGAAACAGTGTGGTGATGCGGGGAGGCGAAGGGCAGGCGGAAGGAAGAAACAGGATCGTTTCAGGTAAGAGACTAAACAGGGTGGATGGTAAAAAAGTGTCCTGTGGGAGGAGGAGTGTCCTTGGATCATTGGTTGGCGAGGACCTGTCTCGAAGGGACCATTGGAACAGAGACGCGAATGAGAAGAAGGGTGGAGCTCTGGGAAAACCAGTGAAACAGGCATGTGTTGGTTTCCTGGGCCTGCTGGAAAAATTATAACCTCATGGTTTAAAATAGCACAGATTTACTGTCTTAACAGTTCTGGGTGCCAGAAGTCTAGAATCAGTTTCTCCGGGTTCAAGTCGAGGTTTTTGGGAGGGCTCTGCTCCTTCCAGAATCCTGGAGGATCTGTTTCTCTGCTATTCTTGGCTTTTGAGCTGCATTCCTAAGCTCCCAGCTCCTTCCCTCCTCTTCAGAGCATCTTCAGATCTTTCTCGGCCTCTGTCATGTTTCGCCAACTCCTCCCTGTGTGTTGGCTGCCCCTGCTTCCCTCCTATACTTATGAACACATGTGGGGCCCACTGGGATAAGCCAGAACAATCTCCCCATTGCACAATCTTTCTCATGGTTACAAATTTCTCTTGCCATGTAACATCCATAGGTTCCAGGGATTGGGGCTTGGACATCTTTTGAAGGGGTCATTCTTCAGCCTCCTACAAAGGCTTTCCAGAAAGAGGGAAGAGCCCCCCAAAGGCTCTGACAGTAATCCAGGCCCCACAGTGGGCTGTAGTGAGGAGGATGCAAGGAAGTTTTTGTAACAAGCTAGAGGGTTGTTGGTTCTATAGTGAGTCCCCCAAAATGTTAGATCTCCTAGTGTTTACTGGGGGGGGGCAGGGGGCTACATCAGCTGCTGAGATAGGGTGGGAAGACTGTGGGTTGGAAGAAAGTGGTGTCTGGGGGTCCTGAGTTGCGGCATTGTCCGTGTGGGTTCTTCAGGGAGCCCCAGCAAGACTTGGCGATGTTGGCAGATGTTCCCAGCCTTTGTAGGATGGTGGCTCCTCAGGAGCATGGCCCGCCCACCAGCTTCCAGGGAACAGGGAAGGGCAACCCCAAGGAAAGGAGCAAAGGAAGAGCAGGATCTTCTACCCCAGCAAGCCCCTCCCTCAGGGTGCAGAGGGCCAGCCTTCTCTACAGCAGGCTTCTCTACGTGGCTCTGGGGTGCTACCTGGTTCCCTGTGGGGGCAGGAATATGGAGATCGTGTGTAGAAGGCTCAGACCTGGCAGTGGTTCTGATCGTGGCTTTGGGAAGCCCAGGGAACATTCTTGGGGTTTCTGTGCTCTGCACTCCAGCTCACAGGCTGGACAAGCAGATGGGAACAGGGCCTAAATCCTGGCCAGAAATAGAGAGGGTGCCTTTTGCTTAACTTTGCCTGGGCTCTTGGCCAAGGAGGTGGCCACCCTCATGGGTGAGGACATGGTGGACAGGGGTCTGGTTAAGCTGAAAGATTATCATTTTGTGTCTGTCCGTGTTTGACAGGTGGGGACTGAGGAGGTCCCAGAGAGGAGAGAGCTGTGTAGAGGCCCCAAACCCAGGTCTGGGGAGGTGGAGTCAAATCCCAGGAACTTTCCATTTCACTCTTGGGTCTCCCCTCGAGCCCGTTCAAGCAGGACTAGTGAGGCAGGACCTGAAAAGCATGACACAAGAAGGGGTCACCAAGGGGCCATGGACCTAGGGACATATGTGTCCTCCCCCCCCTCACCCCCCACTGAGAAGGCAGAGGCCTGGTGAATTCAGATGGGTGAATTCTGACTCAGGGAGGCAGAGCCCTGGAGAGATGAGCTCCGGCAGTGCTTCCTTTGAAAAAGAATCGTGAACATGAGAGGTTCTGTGCAAACTGTACCCTGCACTCTGAGGGAGGACAGAAGCAGCAAGGCTTTAACTGCAGTCTTGATTTTTCAAGCTCTGGGGGTAGGAGGGGTGGGCGACTGGATAACACAGTGCCTCCTGGGGAGATGGCAAGGCACTAGGATTGAGGGGCACAGCACTAGAATCGCGGACTAGAATTTGCATCCTGGCTCTGTCCCTGTTAGCTGTGTGACTGTGGGAGAGCCCTATAACTTCTCTGAGCCTCAGTTTTACCATATGTGCAATGGGGATAATACTGCTTTGTTGTTGGCTGTAAGGATTGAAGGAGGTAATGCACACACTGTGCTTGGGAGGTAGTAAGTGTGTTCATTTTCTAGTGCTTCTATGTGACTTACCATAAACGGGGTGGTGTAAAAAGGAAGAAATGTATTCTGGCACAGTTCTGGAGGCTGGAAGTCTGAAATCGAGGTGTTGGCAGAGTCATGTTTCCTCTGGAGGATATGGGGAAGAATCATTCTTGCTTCTTCCTAGTTTCTAGGGCTTCTGGCGGTTTTGGTGTGTCTTAGCTTGTAGCTGCTCACTCCGGTCCTTGCTCCATTCTCATACGGCCTTCTCTGTGTGCTCCAAACCTCTCTCTTTCTTTATAAGGATGTCACCTTCCTTTAGTGTGACTCCACCTCATTGCCTCTGCAAAGACCCTATTTCCAAAGAAGGTCACATTCACAAGGACCAGTGTTTAGGATGTCAGCATATTGCTTCAACCCACAATGGTATGCTCCGAATAAAAGGTGTCATTACCATTATATAATGCGATTTCCCACCTGAATTGGCAAGTGCCAACTTTCCTAGAGGAAAACACTATAATCCCATATTAAATTCATAGGAAAACACAGCCCATTTGTTCCTTCTGTGTCAATTGCACAGTTCAGGCTGAATTCAGCTGAAAAGGTCATCCACCAGTCATGCATAATGCAGACCATTTGTGAAGTGTTGGGACGATTTGGTGAATTCTGTGAAAGGAACGGGCTCAGGTCAAGTGTTGGCAGCTCCTGTTGACGACACGGGTGGATATGAACATTTCTGTAAGCAGCCAACTCGAAACCCTATCCTCCATTCTGAAGCACCCAGACCTTTAATTACTTCCATTCGGGAACCCCTCTCTGAGTGCCTGCCCATACAGCAATAGGAACAAATGTCTCTTAGGCAAAGATTTCTCACTCTTGGCACTATTGACATCTTGGACTGGATAATTCCTTGTCATGGGGGCTGTCCTAGGCACTGTAATAGGTTTTCAGCACCCCTGGCCTCTACCCACTAGATCCCACCAGCACTGCCCAGTGGGGATAACCAAGATTGCCTTCAGACATTGCCAGATATTCCCTGGATTGCAAAATTATTCTCAGCAGAGAGTCAGTGGGTTAGAGGAAGCAAACAAGCCAGTGGGAGATGATAGGAGTGTGTGGATGTTGTCGAGGGAGGGATAAGCAGGAAGATATTCTGGATGCTGTTTAATGTTGCACTTGTGCAGATAGACACATTCAGACCCACTAAGTTCTATAGCATTGGTTAGGAAGAACTTGAATTCATGACATGTTTAAGAAATCATTTTTTATCCATTCTTCCCATGCTTAATGCAGTAAACATTCATTGGGGATCAGCTGTGTGGCAGGTGCGATACCCCGGACCTGCAGGGATCTGGAGGAACCATAGCTCTGAGTGTTACTTACATGGAAGAGTGCAGTTATAAAGCATAAGACTTTGATATCCAGAAACTGTCCCCCCAAAGAAAGAAGAAGAAACCAAAGTGCCCTCCCAAAAAACTATGTGGGGGATCGTGTTGAATACAGCTAAACGTATAGGCACAAGACAAGAAGACAAGAAGTATCATGGAAGAGGCACTACGGGCTCTCATTGAGGTAGGAGGAGCAAGGACATTTTCTTAGGTAATACACCATTAAGGAAGGTTTAAAAAGAGAGAAGCCAGATGAAGGAAGAGAGGAGAAATTCCAAGCTAAGGGAATAGTCAGTGGAAGGACAAGGAAGCCTGATGCCTCATGGTCTGTTAACAGATCCATCAGAAAAACAAAGTACATGGTTACCAGAAGCTACAAACCAGTGGACACAGGCTTCATTCAAGCTGCAGGTGTGTTCTTTCTGGCCTGAAGAGTGTATTCAGTCATCCATCCATCCATGCATCCATCCATTCATTCAATTAATTAACTTTACTTGTCAGCTTTTAAAAATATGGAGACCTTGTATAAAAATTAATTATTTGATTTCTTTTAAAGACATGAAAGATCTGGTTAATGAGCAGTGGTATTAATCAGAGAGAGCATTCCTGGTGGGAAATCATATGTAGAAGTAGGGAAAGATATTGAAGATACTTAGTTATTATAGTAAGTTCTTAGAGAGGCAAAAGAGGGGGAAAACATGGAAAATGGGAACACAATGGCTTCTTTTGACTATAGTGAGGGGTCAGACACAGGGGGAAACTGATTAGGTGGAGTCTTGATTTCAATAAAAGCTGAAACTACCCACATACCAGTCCTGGCGGTGGGCACCTGTATCACGACATGATCGTAAGGAAACCACATGCAAATGAAGTCATCAGTAGTTAGATGCAGAACCCATCTAGTCAAATCTGTGCTGGGGGACATCTGGGTCTGAGTTTCAGCAGGGTTTGTGCCACAAATGAAGAATGAGGTCAAGAAGGATGTAATTTGAATTGTGAATGAGAAGGTTTCCTTGAGCCTACCCAATCGATTGTCTGTATCCTTGTTCCACTGACTTATTTACTGTAGTGTAGATAATACACAGCAAGACAGCTGTGTTTCTATCTTGCTGTTCCTGTTCTGTTCACCAGCGACACTCTCTGGAAGCAGTAAGGGCTGGTAAATGCCAGAAGCTCACTCATCTCGTAACCTGTGAAAGTTCATCGGATGTGGCTGCCTTTGCATGTGCCTGTTCCTTACCGTGCCCTCTAGCTAGAGCGTGGAGTGGAGAATAGAATGTCTGCTACTTGGTCCAGTGGGTAGGTAGGTAAGATGATGACAGTAGGGACCCCAGTAACTCCAGTTGCTAGTAGGGACCCCATGAGCTCAATGGACCCACCCTGAGGGCCATGCGGTTGAATAAGACAGATCCAACAAAGACTCTTGGCACTGGATTGAGTTTCTTAAAGGGTGCTTCTAGGCCAGTGGTAGTCAATGTATCATAGGGTCACATTTGCAAGTGGGTATGACCTTTTCATGTCCCTGGAGGAACCTTGGATATGAGCTCCAGTAGGTGGAGTAGAAGGTGTGATCCCTGGGGGATGGGAGAAATGCAGTCTCTGTTGGATTGATGCAGACTGCAAGGCAAGGCTTGGACTGCAAGTGACTTATTTGGAGGTGATCCCAGTTCCTTCAGGGAGACAAGAAATGAGAGGTGGAAGGGAAGGAGGCCAATATAGTAGGCAGCAGAGAGCAGGGTGCTGCTGTGCTCAGCTGGGGGCCACTGGGCACCTCTGGGGGGGGGGTGGAGTGTCCTATCGAGGAAGTGAGCAAGCTAGGGCATTTCTATCCCCACCTCCCTCCATTACAGCCTGAGCTCCCACTGACTTCAACTCCCCATCACTCCTGGATGGTGTTGTGTGCCGATTAAGGGCACCCTTGTAGTCACAGAAAGCCCTCAAGCAGAGTCATGGGTGCCTAGAATGGTGAGTGGCAGAGGGACAAGGAGGGGCTTGGCAGTGTGCTATTGTGTGACATGTCCAGTGCGAGGGACTCCTGCAACAAAGACTGGACATGGGTCTAGTGGAAGCATTAGGGAAGGGATGCTGGTCCCTATCCACCCCAGGCATGCTGGCAAACAGAAACAACAGGGCACCAGTGAATCCTGTTAGAGTCAGAGCTGTGACAAGTCGGCCTGGGAAGAAGGAAACAGAAAGAAACTCGCTCTTACCAGGGAAGTGATTTATACATGGAAGATCAGAACCCCTGGCAGATGTCTTAGACATGATGTTGGAGCTCTGGGCGGCCATTCCCCTTTGGAGAGGCTCAGAAGGTGCAGAAAAGGTAGAGGTAAAAGGAGAAGTTAGTGACATGGCAGAGGGAGAGCCATCTTTGCCAACTACTGATTCTACAGGAACTGTAAAAGGTAAAGAGAACATTGCTAGCAGTCAAGGGGGAGGCCACTGGAGCATCACAGATCATGACCATGACTTGGGAAAATCCAGTCTGTGGGAAGAGCCATGAGGGGTCCATGACGAGGGGAAGAGTGTGCTAAGGGGTCGTCAGGATACAACCATGTTTCCAAAGTTCATACCGTCTCTGTGAGCCCTGCCATGCGGTTTTGGCTGACATTCAGTCTGTAAAATCCAGAGGCAGGGTCTCCCCCAACCAGCTTTATTGGGATATAAGTGACAAATAAAAGTTGTGCATATTGAAAGTGTACACCAAAATTATTTGACACGCACTTTTGTTGTTATTGTTTTTTGGTAAGGAGAATAATGCTTATACCTCCAGGTGGTGTTTTGATATTTGCCCTGTTCTTCGTAAGGTCTATTCTGGTTGTTTGGTCTCCACAAGTGAGGGACCCTCTTGGGGAGAGAGCTTAGCCCTTCCTTAGGATGCCACGTTGGTCTTGTATTGGGTTGTGCGAGGCCCAGTAAAGTTTGAGGTGGAATCTAGTGGTGAAACTGCCCATGGGCCACTCAGTAATCCAGAAACATGAGAGAACATTGTCCTTGGGACGATGAGGCAAAGTGGTGGACGGAGTTGCTGGCAGTGGGTCCTCGCGTGGATGTGCTGAGCCCCCCATCCCACACGGCCGGTTGTGGCTGGTGCCTTTATGAGGTCATTTGTTCTCTGGCTCCTCACAGCCCATGGGGTCCAGCTTCACTTGTTTTTTGTGGTTGGTTTTGTCCTTCTAAGCCTTTGGGTCTGTGAGCCTGATTCCACGTGTGTGTGCAGGTGTGTACTCGCGTATAAGTAATTGCATGCATTTTAGATCTGTTGGTAACTTAAATATATTAAACTTTTATGGATCCACTAATTCCAGGAGCTGATCTATCGAAATGGAATTTGATTCAGCTCTCCACAAGAATCACTTGGTCAAGGAGCATGAAATATAAAAGCAGTAATCGTGTTTTACCGGCTTTTCGTGATACGCCGAAGGTAGAAGATGTGGTAATCCAAATGGCTAATGCGATCTATTCTGGAATGTAGTTTCAGAAGGAACAGCTTGGTGCTTTGCTGAGCCAGTCTGTGGGGGAAAGGCCTCACATACAAGAGAACTCGGAAGCCCTCCAATATGCTAGGAGGTCCCCTTGGAGAAAATTACCAACCCCATGGCTTCCTCTGGGGTCTTTTACTTCTTTGCCTGAACTAGCAGGTTTTAGGAAGCCCGATGGGGTGAGGGAGCAGATGTAGCTTCTCTTCTACTGGGGAGTGCAAACATTGGGTGACTTAATTTAGGCATTTGTCTCCATAATACTGAAGGACAGAGCATGAATTGTCTTTCTTTCTCTTTTAAGCTTTTGACTGAGTGGGTCTTTTGATTGACTTTCCCAGATGACTTGCTTGCAGCGGTCAATGACAGCGATGCTCACTGCAGGGAAATCTCAGTTCCTCCGTCACTGGGATCAGATTAGAGCAGGGAAAAGAGTGTGGGTTTTGCAGGTCAAGATGGAGGTGGATTGGAATCTAGTTGCGACTTGTGCAAGTTATTCAGACCCTCTGTGCCCCAACTTCTTTGTCTTCAGTGAGAGTGTCAGTCCTGCCCCAGAGTCTGTTGCGAGTGGTGTATAAGAGGTCAACGGGGTAAAGCACCAGGCGTGCAGCAGGCAGTAAATTCTAGTCCAAAAATCCTGTCACCAGGGTTCTGGCCTGCCAGCCTGAGTTCTTTTTTTAAATTAAAAAAAATTAATTTATATTCATTGATTATGCACCACACCCAGTGCCCCATGCAATATGTGCCCTCTTTAATACCACCACCAGGCTCACCCATCCCCCCTCCCCCTCCCCTCCAAAACCCTCAGTTTGTTTCTCAGAGTCCACAGTGCCTCATGGTTTGTCTCCCCCTCCAATTTCCCCCATCTCTGAATTCTTCATTTGCCTCATTTTTTCCCCCCATGCAGCACAGGGAACTCGCCACCTACTTAGTACTCTTGTCGTAGGGACTGGGAATTGGAAGGTGAGCCATCAGGAAGGTTCTAGAACCATCACGAAGTTCCAGAGTGGGCACAATCACACACACCGTATGAGGGTGAGAACACAGCGCTCAGAGAGGCCGGCTCACAGAACGGGCTCTGCTTGAGAGCAGGAGGGGGTGGGAAGTTGGCCGGGGGACAGTCTATCGAGTCCCAGAGGAGGACCATGCATTGGCTGCATGGACAGGGTGGGGGAGGACACTCCAGGCAGGGCTAACGTAGGCATCAAGCCCCGGATGTAACCCCCAGCTCTGGCCTTGCTTTCTGTTCAGCTGGTGGGGGAGGAGCCATTTGGCAGGGGTGCTGGCTGCCTCCTTGTTTGAGCACTGATTGTGTATTTTTCCTTCCCTTTCCCTATACTCCTCTGTTTTGTTTCTTAAATTCCACATATGTGTAAAATCAAATGATAACTGTCTTTTTCTGCCTGACTTATTTCACTCAGAATAATCTCCTCCAGTCCTGTCCATGTTGATACAAAAGTTGGGTATTCACCCTTTCTGATGGCTGAGTAATAGTTCATTGTGTGTATGGACCGCATCTTTATCCATTCGTCTGTTGAAGGGCATCTCAGCTCTTTCCACAGTTTGGCTATTGTGGCCATTGCTGCTATGAACACTGTGGGGGGTGGGCAGGTGCCCCTTCTTTTCACTACATCTGGATCTTTGGGGTAAATACTCAGTAGTGCAATCACTGGGTTGTAGGGTAGCTCTATTTTTAACTTCTTGAGGAATCTCCATCGTGTTTTCCAGAGTGGCTGCACCAGCTTGCGATCCCACCAACAGCATAATAGGGTTCCCCTTTCTCGGCATCCTCGCCAACATCTGTCTTTTCCTGTTAATTTTAGCCATTCTGACGTAATCATCTCCCTTTTTCATGTTCTCCTCATACGGTGGACCAGGCTGATGGAAATATGGAAACTGCCCGGCTCTCTCTCCCCGTGGCCTGTGCTAGAGATTCGCGACTTTTCCCTCTTGTCTGGCCAGCTCACGTCCATTCTTCGGGCTCAGTTTCACTTTCCTAGATCACTGGAGACTGGGTTGGATGCCCTCCTACCTGTTTCAATGACACCGTAACTCACCTGTCCTATAGCTCCCATACCAGATGGTAATGCTCCTCTCAAATGCTTCAGTCCCTGACTCAGCTGGGAGCTCCCTGAGGGCAGCGGTGATACCTGGCTCTTGGCGGTATCTTCTGTGCCGAGCACAGGGCACAGAATATCTACTTAGCAATATCTAAGTGCTCATTATCTACTTCGCAATCGAATGCGCACACGCGTGCGTGACAGCGCTCAGGCCTTACACCTTCAGTCTCGGAATCACAAGGGTTACTTCTGGACCTTTAGGATTCGCAGCCAGGCACTTGACAACACCGGCCTTTCGCCGTGTCCAGAAGAGCTGGCCACTGCAAACAATCAGATGCTTATTCCAGAAAATTCCAGTGGGGGCAGGGCAGGGGGCAAAGGCTGAGGGATGTTGAATCTTCAGTTCACAGAGCTTCTTTAGAAATGTTGAGGGCTGATTGTTACTCTTTTCCAATAAGAAAATAGTCAAGATCTTATGATCTGAGAATTGTCAAGAAAGTACTGAGCTCTGGTCTAAGAGCTTTAGGAAGGCGGCCCAACCAAATGCGTGGTCCCCTCCTCCAGCCCGGCCTGCCCTCCTTCTCCACCTTCGTATTGCCACGGTGAGTGGACCCTGATCTTGATTCCACCAGTTTTTATAGAAACGATAAGCCTGTGTCTTTTAAATTTACTTTCTCCTGCAGAAGCTAATTTAATATTTCGAGAGAACCAAAGCCAAGGCCGGCCCTGGATAGTTGTTATTTATATGATCATAAAAAAGACAGATCCAGCTTCTGATGTTACTAAA
This sequence comes from Taxidea taxus jeffersonii, assembly GCA_003697995.1. NCBI lineage: Eukaryota > Metazoa > Chordata > Mammalia > Carnivora > Mustelidae > Taxidea > Taxidea taxus. The sequence goes on along the minus strand of ML101592.1, from coordinate 15,878 downwards.
TTGTCTTTGGGAAAGGAGCTAAGAGAGACTGAAATGTGTCTTTGCCATGGGGGAGATAAAAATGAAATTGTCTAAAAGTCATCCCGGAAGGTAGGCCTGGGAGGCTGCTGGCTGCTGTGGGCCGAGAGTGTCCCCTTTACCCTCGCCGGGCACTTTTATGTGACTTGGCTTCCTCTGAAGGTACAGAAGTTGTTTTGCTCCTTTGAGGCTATCTCTCTGCAGACAGTCCGGGCTAGGAATAGATTCTTTTTATTGTCATGATCGAGCTGTATAATAATCCTGAAGAGGCAAGGACGGTAATCGTGCTATGGCTGGTGTGCTGTCTTTCTTTGTCCAGGAGGGACAGGGAAGTTCAAGTCTGAGTTTCTTAATTGTTACCTGCAGGGTATACTTTCTTGCCCGAACTGGCATCTTCCTTTCCTGGCTGCCAGAAGATAGGGGGTTATGAATTCTTACAAGCTGCTGCCCCTCAGGGAGCAGGAGGTCGGAAACAGGAGAAATACATGATAGAAAGAAGATACACCACAGAAATTCTGGGCCGGCTCAGAGCCTGGCCAGACAACTTCGCCCCAGGCGGTGAGAGACCGATGATTCTCATTATTCACGGTCGTGATCTTTTCTGAAACCGCGATGAATACTGCCCAAGGGAATGCTCAAACACTGCTCCTTGGGGACACACAAGGTCCATCTCCTGCAAGCCTCTGGTCCCAACATTTTCACCAGTCAGTCAATACGTAACAATTTTCTGTGTGTTTCTGTTTGAAGACACCTTATTTAATATAGACCCTTGATTCATTAACATCAAACTGATAGCCCAGAGCACTGGACCTCACGCCAGAGTGGGGCTGATCCCACACGGGAGGCAGAGCACCAGACCGTCTGAGCACCAGACCTCTCTCCAGCAGGACACCCAGGGGCCCTTTTCAACAGAAAAAGTACCAACGGAAACCCACAAAATGTAAAACAAAAGAAAACCAAACAAAACACACACATAAAAAACCAAAAACATGGCACAAAAATAGGCTTGAAGAAGGACTCTTTGTGCAGTGTGAGAGCTGAGACAAGACAGTGGAATGTCGCCTTGTCCCATCTCAGATGGAGGTGAGCTCGTTGACTGATCAAATTATTTGTAGCTTTGTGTGAGTCTTTTAATGACCACAGAACGTCTGCAGGGACTGATTTTGTGTTTACACATGAATTTTTAGCAAAGAGGTGAATTTGTAAGGCCCTAGTCTGCAAGTCATAGGATCAGCTATCGTTCAAAGCCCATCTGAGAAGTGTGCCTTCTTCTGGTGGCCTTGTGTCCACCCCTCCAGAGCACCCCACTTCCTCCCTGCCCTCCTGGCCTCAGGAGGACCCTGGGCACTGGGTCTATGCCTGGGTTCTGCTTTGTTCCCAAGAGCTCAGTCAATCCCCAGTTTTGGGAATCTGCTTCTCTGATTTTATGAGCCTATCTCCTTGTCCAGTTCCCCTGCCTAGAAAGGGTTGGTCCAATGAGGGCCTGGGCCTTGTCCGGGCCAGTCTTCCTTGGGCCCGGTGTGGGGGCCTGAGACTGGAACCAGTAGATGAGACCCAGCAGCCCATCGCAGGCTTCCCCTCCGACGGCCCGCGGCCACGGAGTGTATGTGTGTGTGTGCTGGGCACCGTGGTGGGAATGTGCGGCCCCAACCCTGAAGGTGTTTACAGCCCAGAGGGGCAGACAGGTAGTTAAAACGCACAGGATGCTTCCTTTTTGTCCACATTCCTCCCAGGGAATCCCTCCCCCAGACTCTCACCAGCACAAATCAATTCTGCTATTTTCTTCTTAAAACCTATTCCTCCCCGTCGTTCTTCTGGGCTTCCCGGCACTCCCGCTGCCACCTGCACCCGAGTGGATCGCTGTTTCCCATCAATTACGCATCGTGTACAACGTTCAGCCGAGTGTGTCCTCTCCCCACCACCTCTCCCGTGTGCCTGGGTCAGTTATGGACACGGTGTCCACCCTGCTTGCTGCAGGACAGCTGGAGGAAGACATGTGAGATGCAAATGTGTCCAGATCTGTAATCAATAAAACTTTATACGATGCGCTAAAGGCTGACGTCTCAATGAACAAAGAAACCACTGAAGTTTTACTCTCCCGGCCAAGTATTTAGACCTTTTAATGGAACCTAAATGCTTCACATGGCTCTCCTGTGACCTCTTTTAAATGTATGCTGTCCTTTTCTGTATGGACATGTCTATAGATATCTTTAGTTTCTGTGACTCCTTTTATAATATTGCTAAGTTAGAAAGGAAATTAATAATTCTTTCACAATTAACCAGAATGGATTAATATTTTTCCTATGGAGTTATTTATGCTTTATATGTCATTTAATTCACATTTTTGTTAGATCTCTAAAATCTCTTTAAGGTCTGTGTGTACCTAGTATATAAAGAATGCCATATTTTTTTAGGCACTGCACATATTCTCTCACTGAATTCTTACAACCCCAGGAGGCACTCAGTCCCATCAGTAGGGGATAAGAGAGGTTAAGTAACCAGCACGTAGTTACACAGCAGTTGTACAACGTCAGAATCCAATCCATATCTGCTCAGTTCTGAGAAAAACAGTTGTCAGGATTCCTTTGGGAATGACAAGGTGAATAGCATGTAGGTCTTACAGAGCAGAGCGCCCCCTTATTCAGTGGGAACGAGGATCAGCCTCAGAGTTTTATGTGGTTTGTTAGCATTATACCCCTCGAGGTTCAACTGGAGAAGCACAATCATTAGGATACAAACACATATATGTACACACACATATAGTATTTGCATTTTATAAATGTAGCATATATACATATGTGTTCTGTTTGCGTTTACGTGTGTGTATGTTGTCTATGTGTGTAGCTGTAATGTACATCTGTGTACATATTCTGATACACACCCACACACGGATATGTGTATGTATATATGTATATTGGATGTGAGCACGTCCATACACTGGGTGTGGACTCTAGAGTCAGAGGGATGTCAGCTTTGAATCCTGGCTTTTCTGTGGACTAGTGGGTGACTTTGGACAAGTTAGCTAACCTCTTACTTTATTTGTGTGAAAAATCAGGCTGATAATAGAGCTATTTCGTTATATAAGGATGCCTGGGTGGCTCAGTCAGTTAAGCGTCTGCCTTCAGCTTAGGTCATGATTCCAGGGTCCTGGGATCGAGCCCCGTAGGGGGAGCTCCCTGCTCAGCGGGGAGTCTGCTTCTCCCTCTCCCCTCCCCACTGCCCCTGCTCTCTCTCAAATAAATAAAGTCTTAAAAAAAAAAAGAACTCTCTCATTATAGTTGCCGTGAGGGTTAAATATGATAATGCACATGAAATGGTTCGGATAGTTGCTAGCTTAATAAAATGTGTCGTTATCATTATTATTATTACTGTTGCTACTACTCAAGTATGCATGCCTGCTTTATGCTGCTTATTTGTTCAGAAACTGGCTTTTGTTTTGTTTTGTTTTATACCCTCTAAGCTCCGCTCACTAGGATCAGTGCTTAGGATACAAGTAGATGGCATCTAATCCTTCTTCCCTCATGGATCTCCATGGCCACTGAAACTCCATGGCAGACCTCTGTAGGAAGAATTAGTTTCTTAAATTTCCAAAATAGAGTATTGAGGCCAAGAGCATTGATAGCTTCTAACTAATCGAAAACGGAGCTGGGATTCCAACCCAAGACTTCTGACTGTGGATTCTTTCTTTGAAGCCACATCTAGACTCATTTTAATGGGCTGCAATTAAATTACGTTTTAAAGTTTCCAAAAGAATTTCATATCTATGATCTTAGTTTTGAGTTTTGCCAGAATCTTGGTAGAACAGGGTATATATACTTATCCTTTCTGTGGATGAGGGTCCTGAGGCTGTGATGCATACAGGCTCCCCAGGTGGCATGGCTAGTGGATGGCAGAGACAGGAGGCAATCCAGGACTCTGTCCTGTGCGCTCCTGTGCTGCCCCCCACATGGGGTGAGTTGTCCAATGGTCTCTTCTTGAATTTTGGAGCCCCTCCTGAGTTAGACCCAAATCTGCTTGTTGATACTTAGCTGTGACCCTCCCCCATAGCTCTGTTGTTGGGCTAGGAAGAGAGGTGGGAGAGAGAGCCCCTTCATCTCCTTCTGACTCTATTTTGGGCATGCTGACTCATTTCTGTTGTCCAGAGTGGGGAGCCAGAAGAAATTGATTCCTCCAGCAGCTGTGTATGGAGGGACCCATCTGGCATCAGTGTACCCCAGGGTACTCCTTCCATCACAGATCTGCCAAAGAGATTGACATCAATGTGGTTGGCATGGCCTCTCCAGGCCCTCTGGGACAGAGGATGGGGAAGAACCCTGGGCTGTGAGAAGCCAGTAATGCCAGGGCAAGAGCTGTTCTCTCTGGTGGAATGGGGCTCTGCAGGACAGCTGATGGGAAGAAGAGATAATGTAATGGGGAGGAGATTGCTGCTGGACTTGGGATCCCTTTGGCTTTGGACCCAAGCAGCCGGCGGTGCTGCTCCTTTATTCAGTGGCATGCTGTGGTATCTACTAGAGAAACACCAGAAGAATCAACACTAATGAACTCTTTTTGATGAGCCAGCAGCTGGAGTTGGCAAGAACATGTTAGCATATGAAATCAGGCAGAAGGATTTTTTCTTTTTAACTCTACTTTTTGTGTGTGTGAAAATCTGTGAAGCTCTTACTGTTGTGAAGTAAGGGTGTCACGTTCGTTTTACATATGTTACAGTTCGACAGTAGGGAGGTAGCCATTTTGTGCACCTGTTATGTACTAAAAGATTTATTTATGGTGTCATCATTTTAGGAAGGAATTTATTTTCAAAGTCTTACATGGTCATGGTTGAAAAAACATTAAGGTTAGGTGAGCCCATTAGGCAAGTAAACTAGATCAGCAAAAGTGCTTACAGAGAGTGAGAAAAATCCAGATTGGATGGTAGAGGAGGTAGATGATGAATATCAACTATGGTCTTGGGTTCAGCTACAGTAGTGGAGACTGTAGCTTGTCCGACATCCCACTAACTTTCTTCTTTTAAGAAGAGTCACTTTTAAAGTGGAACCAACTTAATGTGAGGCATGGCTGGATCTGAGTGGTGCAGGTCATGGGCTGTGCTCAGTCCCACTCCCTCAGATCCTTAGCGTACTCCACAAAGGCCAGCTTGACTTCCAGTGGCCACTATTTGTTTGTCAGAGGTGAAAAACCCCATCACTGCCTGGGTCTCTGCCTGAGAACGGGCTACAATTTACCAGAAATTATGTCCTCCCAGAGAAAGCCCTTAAACAATGATTAATGTATGTGGGGGTATAAATGCCTCTACTCCCTTGCCTGTTGACCAAGATGATTCTTGAGTTTTCTCCTTCTATTTTTGCAGAGTTTCTCCTTAGGATTAATCTCTAGCAGCTCACTTTTAACTGGCTTGAAAACACAATCCTGGGGTGCCTGGGTAGCTCAATGGGTTAAGCCTCTGCCTTCGGCTCAGGTCATGATCTCAGGGTCCTGGGATGGAGCCCCGCTTCGGGCTCTCTGCTCAGCAGGGGGCCTGCTCCCCCCCCACACACACACCCGCCTGCCTCTCTATTTGTGATCTCTCTCAGTCAAATAAATAAATAAAATCTTAAGGAAAACACAATCCTTCCTGGCCCCTCTTTCCCTGTGTCATGTTCCTTCTCTCTTTCCTGTGTTCTTTGCAATAATGTTAACCACTTGCTCTCGAACCATTGTATAAAACAGCATTTATCAGACCAGTCTGTCACTTGTTTTTGTAAAAAAAAGTTTTGTTGGAGCACAGCCGTGTCATTCCTTTACATACCGTCTAGGCCCCTTTCACGCTACAAGGATGGGGCAAGTTGACGGGTTTGACAGACATGGTGCGACCTGGAATGGGAACATATTTACTGTCTTGTCTTTTATGGAGGAAGTTTGCTGACTCCTGGCGTAAATTGGGCTCCTGGGGACATCCAAGCTAAATAGCATTTACAGGCCACCGTAGGTGAAGAAAGTTGAATGCTTACAGCAATGTGGATGGGGCAGAGTCATCAAGAGAAGATGCCCTTGAGAGGAGCAGAAACCTGTAGTGGAGATGTTTGAGGTCACCGCTGAAGGACACACCAGGGGATACACTCACCCCAGCCTCAGTTCCTGTTTCTCCTTGGTGAAATAATAAATAGCCTCAAGGGTCCTTTTAAAACCCCACCTGTTCCTGCAACCTCCTACTAAGATCCTGTCTACCCTATCTTCTTTTTTACCACATGTGTTTCTTCCTTTATTCCAGTTCTCATGGGAATTGCTGGTCTTCCTCTTTGATTCAACCACTACACTAAGCTTCCTGAGGGCAGAAATCAGGCCTTGCCATCTTTGCTCATAGCACTTAGTTGGGAGGGCGTGTGAACCATTCAGGTAGCTGCTCGGTCAAAGCTTTCTGAGTTGAGCATAAAATCTCCCCAACCCCTCCTGCTATTTTTATTCCTGGCAACCGATGCTATACATACATAAAGGCAGTGGGGCTGGAGGGGGCCCAGCAGCCATGGACTCATGATTTCCTTCTACCCTTCCTGAGCTAGTTGGCTCAGATGTACATAAACTTGACCCTCTGACCTTGGATTCATTATCTCTGTGTGCCAGACTCTGAGCCAATCGGTTCTAGACAGATGGCTCTTCAAAGCCAGTGACCATGGGATTTGGAGCAGCCATTGCCCGGAGTGTAAGCTTCCTTCCAGCTGATTCTTATTATCCCTATCCTAGCCTATCAGCAAGTGTGAAATTATCCTGGCCATTCTCTAAAAAGGCTTCTCCATCTTCAGTAGGTCCTACTGCCAGGCTTTTCCCAAGCCTACATGATAATGCAAAGATTTAAGTTCATACTCTCCAAAAGGGCAACTTTTCAAATTCATCATGAAGTCTTCTGAAATGTGTTAAGTAATGCATTCCATTCCTGCTGATGGATGACATGTGAGGCTATTATCATAATGTGGTGCCTTGTTTTTTTGGCTGAAAATTGTGTTGGGTTTTTGACATGAGGAGCCAAGTGGCAAATTGCAATAAACTGCAAGAGAAATCAGTTATAATTCAATAGTCACAGAGGTCCCTTGAGGGAATAATAACAGTAACAATAATAAAAACAGCGGCCCACTAACTTTCTTATCAGGTTCGGAGACACAGAGTGGGTCGTGTTTGGATTACACCGCTGGGCCAGCAGATCAAACCTTGACTCCATTGATGGGCAAACATCCATCATGCCAGCATGTCTGATGGAGCCAGACAGCATGTCGATTTGATGATTGCTTTGTAAAATTTATCATCCCTCCAAGCATGGTCACACATCCTGAACACCGCCACCCCTAGGACCAATGGGAAGGGCTGTGGATGGGTTTTAAACCTAGGGTTTGCCCATTTGTGGCGCAGACATCCACCCTCTGGACTCCGAATTGGTCACTTTTCTCCAGGGAGTGCCTGACAGTGGTGATTTGGAAATAAGTTTCAGAATTGCTTTAATGCCCAGGTGTAGGAATCTCGTCCAAATGGTGGGTAATTTCAGAGTTATTTTGCTGATTGGACTTCTTTCAAATACAGATCTGCATCTCATCTCTTTCAGCCCAAATGGGAAGGGAAAGAAAACTGGATTCAAACTGCATGAGCTTTAGGTCTAATCTCTAGACCCAGAGCTTATGGCGAGAGAGGAAAGAAAAGTACAGAGAGTGGAGACAAGGGTCTAGAGACAACACACCCTCACATGCATACACACATACCACACCCTTCCACAGGTTCTACATACACAGACACGGTATACACTCACATAACACATGTTTTTATAATCAAGCGAATGACTTTCTCAGGGAGAGGGTATCATTTTAAAAACGAGACAGATCAGAGTCTACCTGATCCATTGCAGAAAAGACACATTTTTTTTTTTCCCTTACCACTCCTTTCTCCACACATGCGAATCTGGGTATGCTTATTTTTTTTTTTTTTTAGATTTTTTAATCCTGCTCTCTGCTATACAAGATCTTCTTCCAAGCCCTCAGATAATCTGGTTTCTTCTGAAGTTAGGAAACTCTGCATGAAGATGTCCTGTATCTGTCAGTGGTTTGGGTTTCTTGTTTTCCCCTGGTTCAGAGGGATGTCCCTCTCCCCATGACCTTTTTGGCCCCGTGGCTCCCATTTTGTACCCACTTTACCAGAGCCCATCTTGCCAGGAGTCTCTACATCATTAGTGGCCTCACTAAAGCCCCGGGAACGTTTCCTGAGGCTGCCCTTTGGAAACATATCAGCTACACTGAAGAGAGAAAGGAGTCAAGAGCACAGACTCTCCTTTTTTATAGTTTCAGCTGCATTTGATGCCAGTTCTCTCAGATGGTCTATTAACATTTCCAAGCTTGTCAGAGCATTTCTAGTTCAATAAAAGGGGAAGAACATGATTTTTTAAAAAATAAAGAAAAATGGAGCCCAGGAATGCCAGTGAATCTCCCCGAAGGAATCAACACCAGGTTGTCTAATGGCTCTGTGTTAGCCTCTTCTGCTAACAAGCTTGCTGCTCCCACCAAAGCTTCCCCCTGCCCCCCAACCGCCTCCAGGGCCTTGGTTTTCTTATCTATAGAAATTGGGAGGTTAGATTGCTAAGCTTTCTCTGTGCTGTATAAAATAATAAAATACATCGAACTTCCAGTGAGTCAAATTTGAATTCAGATGAACTTTTTTTGGCAGCAGGGTTGAGTCCTGGCAAGTTCGCCATCCGCCAAGACCCAGGGGCAGCCACAGAGGGCTCTGTAGTGGCTGCCTGAGCTCTCCTTCCCCTTGAGAGGGAGAGGGGTATAAATTCACACCAGGCATGGGCACAGAGCGTTTCCTGTCAGCCTCCTTCCTCCTTTACTAAGGAGGTAGGGGTGCCCTGTGGAGTCCATCCAGTGCCTCCTTCAGGTCAGTGCTGATGACCATACAACTGACGGACCAGATGCCAAAGGTTAGGCTTCCAAAGACTAGAGACAGGCTGACAACATCTGTCTCTCCTAAGGGAAAATTGGGATCTCACGTGGGAGCTGGGGAAAGAGTCAAGGTCTTGATGCAGAGAGACCAGGGCTTGCATCGTGGCTCTTCCTTCTTAGCTGTGTCATCTTAGGCAAGTTACCGAGTCTTTCTGAGCCTACAGAAATGACTAGTGACCCCTTCTCAGTGTCAAAGTGATGATCATAGCAGCTCACATCAGTGGGAACACCGCCAGCCCTAGTTGGCCAGACATGGCCACTGGAGGGGAAGAAGCGTGGGCCGCACCCGGCTTCATGGAGAAGTGTTCGTTTCCTTTCTGACTTGCCTTCCTGAGCTGCCACAGGCCTGACGTCTTCATATTTGTCTAAACTTTGAGGAGTATTTGACATGTTTTTGGTTCTACCTCTCCCAATATCATATATGTTTCTTACCTGCCAGGAAGCTCATCACTGTATTTTTTAAGAAGTCAGTGGGGCAGTGAGGTGTCTCAGTCCTTTAAGCCTCTGAGTCTTTGATTTGTGCACAGAGTTGTGAGTTTGAGTTCAGCATGGAGCCTACTTAAAAAAAGAGAAAAGGGAAAAAAAGCAAAGCAAAGTACAGTGCAGACACCCTCATTTTTGGTATATTCATTTTTCCTTTTTAACTTCTATTACATTGATCATACGTACTTTGTATTGTTAGCACTCTTTTGTAAATTTTTAAGAGATTTTTTTTTTTAAGATTTTATTTATTTGTTTGACAGACAGAGATCACAAGTAGGCAGAGAGGCCGGCAGAGAGAGAGAAGAAGGGAAGCAGGCTCCCTGCTGAGCAGAGAGCCCGATTCGGGGCTCGATCCCAGGACCCCGGGATCATGACCTGAGCCGAAGGCAGAGGCCCCAACCCACTGAGCCACCCAGGTGCCCCTTTTTAAGAGATTCTTAATGGATCAGAGAAGTTGTACTTAACACCTAAATGATATTCAACTATATTAGCAATTGCTAATGTCTTGTCACAGTTCTTTTCACTTTCTCATATTCTCCTTATTTGTTAAACCATTCGTGAATGAGCGGTGGGTATCACACTCCTTGACCCCGAGTGCTTCAGCCTTCTTTTCCTAAAGACCAAAGACATGCTGTTACGTCCCTGCAGTAGGATTATAAAATCCGGGGAACAACATTGATACAATACTAGGGCCTCATCTACAGCCTAAACTCACATTTTGCTCATTGTCCCAATAATATCATGCATAACATTTTCCTGCAATGTTGTTTCCAATCCGAGACCACACAGTGATCCCCCTCTGAGTCTCTCACTCACCTTTACTCTGGAGTGATTCCTCAGTCTTTTGCTTCTGTCTCTCATGATTGTGTTAGGTTGGGTTGTCCCAGGAGTAGAGGCTGAGACAGAGATAGAAACACAGGTAGGTCTTTGGGAGGCAATTCTAAGCAGTATGATTAGGAGGTGGGGGGATGGAACAAGGAGGGGAAGGAAGCCGGTACGGGTATGTTATCAAGCAAGTAAGCCGCGTGGGCGGCTGGGGCTTCCATTTCAATATGGTGCTCTGGGGAACAGTGTGGAAAGGTGCCCCCGAGTTATCCTCTTCAGGACATACGGAAGTGGGACTTCTTCTCCTAACCCCTATCCGTTACTGACTTCAGGCCACTCCAAGGGTGATAGCTTCTCCAGCAAGTCCAGTGTGCCCTCTGGAGTGTCCCAAATGCAAGCCCTGGAAACGTGAGTGCCAAGGGCGTGTTGGGAGGGGGTTGGGCATGGACAGCATCTGCTGCAATTATACTGACAGTGTTGAAGAGGACCGGCCAGTTTCCTAGAATGTTCCTCGGTGAGGATTGGCTTTCTTATTTTCTCTTGTTCAGATTCACTGGTCCTGTCAGTACATCATATCAGAAGGCTCAGAATGCAGTGTGTTTTGTAGTTGGTGATATTAACTTCAATCACTTGGTTAAGATGATATCTGTCAGATTTCTCCACTGTAAAGAGATCTGTTTTCCTTAATAAATAGAGAATCCCTGAGAAATACTTTGAGCCTATGTCAATATCCTTTCCCCAGTAAACTCCCACCTGATGCTATTATTGCGTGTGGTAATTCACACAATATGGCCTCAAGGTCTTTGAGACTCTTCGCATTCAGAGATGGGGTCTGCCTCTTTCCCCCTTGGCCTGGGTGAGGCTGTGATGCTTGCCTCTGGAGTATCGAGGAAGTGAAGCTCATGACCCTAAAGGTCGTGCTGGTCTGCCTTGTCCTCTTGGGCTGTTGGGCTCAGGAGAGGTGAGGTGCTCTGTGGGAAGCCTGGCCGCTGAGACTGTCACACTGCAGGGGCTGTAAGGAGGCCCCCCGGTCAGCATCCCAGGCAAGCTGCCAGCCAACAGCCAGCACCAGTTACCACCATGGGAGTGACCCACCTCGGATGCTCCAGCCCAATGGGACCCTAAAGATGGCTGAAGGTCCATCTGACACCTGATTGCAACCACGTGAGTGATTGCAAGCAAGGACGGCCTTGACTTCCTGAGCCACAAAATCATGAGTGGAATAGAATGGTTGTTCAAGCCTCTGAGGTCTGAGCTCTGCTTGTCTGCTGATGATTCTTGCCCGCGTCAGTTAGTACATCAGTGGCTGCTGAAAGGCAACTTCAGCGCTGTCGTTCTAATTTTATGATTCTTGCTGGTATATCCTTCTTACCGCTTCCTCCAATTCTTTTAGGAAGTGCTTCTGCTTATCATATTATTTCTTCAGAAAAAAAAAGACCTCTTGAGCTGAGACAAAACCCAAAAAATGGTGGGAGGGACCCGGGTGGCTCCGTCAGTTGAGTGTCTGCCTTCGACTCAGGTCATGATCCCAGCGTCCTGGGATTGAGCCTTGGGTCCGGCTCCCTGCTCAGCGAGGAGCCTGCTTCTCCCTGTCCTCCCCGCTTGTGCTCTTTCTATCTTATCACTATCTGTCTCTCTCAAATAAATAAATAAAAATAAAATCTTTAAGAATAACCAAAAAATGGGAATCTATTTCTCATTAATCACTAACAAATAGTCTGGGGGCTGTAATGTCAGTTTCTTACTACAGCATGACATTGTTGTTCTTTGCTAAGAATTAACTGTAGGTCTGCATCAGGAAACATACAGGATCCTAGAAGTGCATTTTTTCCCTCATCACGCCATCCTCACTTTGTCATGTCAAATTTATGTCATTTTCTTAATTGAAAAGAAGTTCTTCGGCAAATGGCACTCTCGAAGCACAACGACCGGAAGGCTCTGGCCATCCGCCCCCACTGCTCCCACCGTGTATTTGCTGAGCCACGGGGCCGAGGCTGTCAGACACAGCCGGACTGTGTCCTTTTCATGATGTGTGCCTGGCTCTCTTTAGATGGGGCTGGCACGGGCAAGTGATCCCGAGTTAGGCTCCCCCAGTGGACTAGGTGGGGAGATGTGTGAAGATAAGAGAGAAGGACTGGACTTCCAAAATCCTTTAGGAACACAAACCAAAATAATAAACCTGGGTCTTAAAATAGCTGATGGGCAAAAATCACTGAAGAATGTCAAGGGGCGGGGCTGTTCATGGGTTAGAAGGGGAGCACGCGGATTATCTGGAGCAAACTAAGTATCCTCCTCAGGCTCTTCGTGTGCAGAAGTCAGGCTTCTGCAGAGGGCGGACTTTTGTACCTTAACTTCAGTAAGCAGATTTAAGGACCTGCTGATTCAGGGACCTACTCAGTTAATTTGGGGAGACGAGACAGATACAAATGTGTCACCCATTGCCTCCTTCCTTGCTCTCCATCTCTCCTTCCTCCACTGTTTGCCTAAAACCAATCACTTACCCTTTTTTTTTTAAGATTTTATTTATTTATTTGACAGAGAGAAAGAGATCACAAGCAGGCAGAGAGGCAGGCAGAGGGGGAGGGAGAAGCAGGCTCCCCGCCGAGCAGAAAGCCTGATGCAGGGCTCCATCCCAGGCCCCTGAGACCATGACCTGAGCTAAAGGCAGAGGCTTAACCCACTAAGCCACCCAGGTGTCCCCCAATCACTTACCCTTCTGACACCTCGGTTTTTCCATCAGTAAAATGGGAATGCTGGTAAGTGGTAAGATGGGAATGCCTCACTGATGGTGTTGATTTGAAGGCAGAGGAGACCCCTGAGATGTGTGCCTGGAGCCTGATGGCCACATGGTATTCACTCCATAAGGGCCAGCTCCTTATTTCCGGCTTCCTCCTGCTTTTGCTGGGCTTCTCCCTCTCTGCCCAAGGATCAGCATGTATCTCCTAGGATCGAGAGTGCCTGGGTTCAAATCCTGCCTCTGGCATCCTAGTGCTCTGAGTTAGGGCAAGTTGCCTAAATCTCTGTGCCTCAGTTATCTTGTCTGTACAGTGGGGTGATAAATAGCATCGACCTCGAGGTAAGGATTAAATGATTTCACACCTGTGAGACACCCCTGGGCTGTACCACAGCCTTGATTTAAGGTGTGGGTATTATTATTCCTCTCTCTCTCTGTCATCATCACCATCCTCACCATCACCATCATCATCCTCACCATTGTCACCATCACAGTCATCATCCTCACTGTCATCCTCACCATTGTCACCATCACAGTCATCATCCTCACTGTCATCCTCACCATCACTATCATCACCATCACCGTCATCACCACCACCATCTTCCTCACCATAGTCACCATCATCACAATCACCAACATCACCATCATCTTCATCAACACCACCACCATCATCATCTTCACCATCATCATCATCACCATCATCACCATCACCATCATCATCCTCACTATCATCACCATCACCGTCATCACCACCACCACCTTCCTCACCATAGTCACCATCATCACAATCACCAACATCACCATCATCTTCATCAGCACCATCACCATCCTCACCATAGTCACCATCATCACAATCACCAACATCACCATCATCTTCACCATCATCACCATCACCAGCATTATCCTCAGTATCATCACCATCATCGTCATCACCACCACCACCTTCCTCACCATAGTCACCATCATCACAATCACCAACATCACCATCATCTTCATCAGCACCATCATCATCTTCACCATCATCATCATCACCATCATCATCATCATCACCATCATCATCTTCACGACCATCACCATCACCATCATTATCCTCACTATCATCACCATCACCATCATCGTCATCATCACCATCATCTTCCTCACCAGTCACCATCATCACAATCACCAACATCACCATCATCTTCATCAGCACCATCATCTTTTTTACAGAATATAGGCTCGTGGGGGCGGGCTGAAAGGGTAACCTCATCTGCTCTTCCTAAGCCTAAGGAGGGCTCAGGATGTTTTACTTTAAGAGGTGGGTAGTATGGGGGGGGAGGAGTCAAGGTGGCGGAGAAGTAGGAGGCTGAGACGACATCAGCCAGCAGGAGATCAGCTAGATAGCCTATCAAACCATTCCGAACACCTACAAATCCAACAGGAGATCGAAGAGAAGAAAAACAACAATTCTAGGAACAGAAAATCGACCACTTTCTGAAAGGTAGGACCAGCAGAGAAGTGAATCCAACGCGACGGGAAGATAGACCCCAGGGGGAGGGGCCGGCTCCCGGCAAGCGGCGGAGCACAAAATCAGAACTTTTAAAAGTCGGCTCCACGGAGGGACATCACTCCAGAGGCTAAACTGGGGTGAAGACCTCACGGGGACAACGTGGACTCAGGTCCCACGGGGTCACAGAAGGATCGGGGGTGTCTGAGTGTCGCAGAGCTCACAGGTATTAGAGCAGGGAAGTCGGCTGCGGAGACAGAGCCGAGATTTCCTAGTGGTCTGTGACACAGACCGGTGCTCTGTGGCACTGGCCGGTGCTCTGTGCGAGGGGTCCCCACAAGATCCGGGGAGACTCCGACCCAGGAGAGCTCAGGGATCTACGGGGTCCGGAGACTCCAGGTATGACTCTGCCAGAGACAGAGACGCTTGGTCACAGGCTGGGTGAGCTCGGAGCACTCCCAGAAGCCAGTGAGATGGGACTGCTTACGCACGATTTTCTCTGAGCACGGTCTGCGGGCGTGCGCGGTCTGCGGGTGCGCGCAGTGTCGGCGGGCCCGCGGTGTCTGCGGGCGCGCACTCTCCGGCGCAAACGTGGGCTAGGGAGACTGGAGGGATCAAACGCTTTTCTCTGAAGGTGCACTGAAGACTGGGGCCCCTAGCTCTCGGCTCCTCTGAACCGGAGATTGGGAGGCCGCCATTGTCATTCCCGTCCTCCAGAACTCTACAGAAAGCGCGTTCAGGGAACAAAAGCTCCTGAAAGCAAACCTGAGAGGATTACTTAGCCCGGCCCCTGGTAAGGGCGGTGCAACTCCGCCTGGGGCAAAGACACCTGAGAATCACTACAACAGGCCCCTCCCCCAGAAGATCAAAGAAATACAGCCAAGACCAAGTTCACTTAACAAGGAGAACAGCGGATTCTTATCTGGACAAAATGACAAGG